>JAQFVV010013694.1:0-83741 GCA_028023455.1 Epiperipatus broadwayi | reverse complement strand
ATTATTTATTAGTCTAGTTTGCACTAATTTTTCAGGTTGTTGTTAAGGCAACCAAAATAAAGCAACATATCCATTAATTTGCCAATATGATCTAAAATACTTTTCATATAATACAATTGTACATTCAATTCTCTTAAGCCATGCCACGATTGTAATAACAACAATAATTGATCACTTATTAATTTAAAGAATAATTATAATAATATTAATCTCAGGGTTCTTTGTTTCATGTAAGGAAATGCTCGGCGGTATTGTGTTGTCGCATATGACTGGCATTCTGGTCGGCTATAGGAAACATTTATTTTACTTAAATTCAATGTGTCTTCATCTCTCATATCAACTGCTATATTATTTAAAGAGATGATAATTCTATTCAATAATGACGTATAATTTTGAATAACACAGCCTTTTTTTTTTCAGAATCTCAGTCAGAATAATAAAAAGACAAGGGTGCTTTTTGTGTCCTTCCATCATCCATGACAACACAATAATATAACTAAGATTTATTACTTAGACAATTTAACTAAATGGGAATGGAATAATGTGCAACCAAAGTTAATGGTTTGGGAATAAATTCATTTTTTTTTTTTTTACACAAAGGTGAATGTTTAGTCTTAAGTTTTCAACTCCATAAATAATTATCATTAAACTAAAATATAATGACATATTCCGATCTGCTTAACTTTATTTATCTGGTATATTAAGTTTTTAAGAATTTGGAATGATTTCGGACTCAAGAAAAGGTTTTGCAAATATTGTGCAAACACTTATATTTAGCATATAAAAACAAAAAAAATGAATCTACAACAAATTTTAACAAGACTATAATTTATTATTATCACAAAAAAAAATATATGAACATTTATTCAATAATCCCATAGTAATACAAAAATATAAAATATAACTGACATTAATCTGTATACTCTTTTGGTTATGGACTAGAGGTTACTACTTCTCCTGTATGCAATCATATGGATTGATTAACTAAAAGTACATTTCATTACCAATACATTGTTTATTAAATTTTGGTAACCTTGTAGAAGCTTTTATTCAAAATTATTGACTAACTATTTTTTTTTTTTTTTTTTAAATGATTAATCCAATCATATGCAATACGCAAAATATTAAATTTATTTCTAATACATTTACTTTATTTATGGTCTTTAATGGGATAACCTATTCTAATTATAGGCCAGTTATCAGAAGTTACACTTACCATCTTACATTTAACTTAATGCTAACTTAAGTTATGATACAAATTTTATTCATACGTATACTTTTAAATATGAGTATTATTTAATTACTAACCAGAATTAAATATTGCATTTGAATATTCCTTCAGTAAATAAGCATTTTAAATTACGCAATTTTAATTACTTTCTCCATTGATTTACTTGTCAAATACTAGCAATATTTAGCAGCACAATACAGATATTGATCTTAGTTACTAACGCACTATTTATACTAAAGTGGATCTTGAGGAACTAACACCTCCAATATAACCTTTATCTTGCCCGAACTTTCAAAATTAAGCACAATAATCAACACCTTCCATGGTGGAGCTATCTTTATTTTCACATGAGGAATATGGAATAACCACGAAGGTCTGTAGAGTAATCTACTACATTAAAATATTTTGGTGGTTTCTTGCCTCTTACTTGGGCATACAATGAACACACACCAAATACAATCCTCTCCTGGGATTTAAACGAATGAAGCATACTAAATGCTAGATAAATTCTTGATCGTCCTATCTATGAGAATCGATCACTTGGGCTATAAACATACCCGAACATTATATTTAAAATCTTCCTCTCATGGAAAACAAAGCTTTTGGGGAGATCATTTTTCATCCCACAAAATAAATACATTATAATTATTACCTATGCGAATATTAAGCATATACCAATGCTATATCTGGGCAGGATAAGTAAATACACTGATTATAATAAACTTATGTTACCGTGTATACTTTGATCAACATCTGAAATCAATGGACATCATAGAATAAAAGTATAATAATTTTAATTTTAATAAAGGAACATTCAAAAATAGTTGGTAGCATACTATCTTAAACTAAATAAAGTGGATGTGTTATTTAAGAATAATTAGGAATAAATTCCTCAATTAATACAGTATAAATTCGTTTCAAAACTTTAACAAGAAATATTTTGTTATAGCATTTTTTTTTTTTAGTTACTTCTGATAATTTTCAATATTTATTTTACCCCTTAAATATCTAAATATTTTTCTTTTACGTATCTAACATACAAAATTTCTACCTACCATTGTATGTAATAATTAAAACATATTTTATAGATTTTTTTCTTTCGTGTTAAATATCAACTTAACCTATAATAATTATATTAAAACATACCTTTGTCATTACAAGGCTATTAAATATCACTTGACCATACAGACTTTAACCTATGTGATATAACAAAAAAATACATATCATTTTATAACTTAGTTTTAAACAATCATTAATTAACAAGTGCATACTCTCTCATTAGAAAATGTTTTTCTGTTGATCAATTGGTCCAGGTGAAGAACTTTATCCAGTCATATTTCACGAAGCAAGTTTAAAAACAATAAACGCATGGTATTATTTCCTTTAAATAAAAGTTTTCTCTTATTTTGTGCGTTTAATAAATTAGGTAAAAAAAAACATAGCAGAATTGAAGATTAATTCTTACTTGAAATAAACTACTACAATTTTGGGATCCAAGAAAAAAAATATACATATTCTAACATAATAAACAGTTGACGATAGACGATAAACATACACAATTCCTTTTTTTTTTTTATTATTGACGATACGTACAATTCATATTAGCTAGCTTACTTATGGACGGAAATGCGCAATTTTTCTGAGAGATTATTCTGATAATAACTGCAGCTGATTTACATGTATAGGAAGTTTTAATAAATCCAACTGATGTGTAATATAATATATCATTTATTTTTATCATTAAGTCACTAAGATATTTGGTTTTGTTCATACTTTAGGAATTATAAATTTTTTTAACGATAATTTCTCCGTAAGAATGCCCCTATATAACTTTTCCCATATTTACTCTGAGAAAGTTTATATATATATATTTTTTATTTCTTTTAAAAAAATATACAGGTGCATAATTTAATCTTATTTATCATTATTATTATTTCCAGACAATTCTTGGTGAACAAACATATTTTAATGTATGTAACTACATTACTTGTAAAGGCAGACAATATTTAGAAAGAGCGGGAAAATGTTTCTAGTTGATTTTCCTTGGTTTCAAAATATTTCTTTCAATTATTATTTTTTTTTTTCTATACCAAGAAAATATCAATAAATGACATAAAGTTAATAAATAATTAATCTTTTCTTGGAAATCGTTTCTTTTCCTTAATTTAGATATAATATAATTTTTCGTGCTTCTTTTAGTTACATCTGTCATTTTTGAACTTTAGCGCGAGACAATAAATTTTTAAGTATAAAAGGTCTTTAAATAGGTAGATGGCACAGGAAATCAAGATGTCTTATCAAAAAATTTTAGCCACACATTATATTATTAAAATTTTACTTTGATTACATTTATTTCTGCAAAATAAAATGAAAAAAATTGAGTTACCAAATTTCAGCACTGTTCCTTCCTTGAAAACTAAAAGCAGACTATATTTTTTTTTCAAAAAAATGATCTTGACTTTAGCGACCTCTTCCAGAAAAATAATCATTTGATTATAACATAAACAAAAGAAAGGAAAAACCTATTACAATCATATAGTTTTAGTATTATTTAAATAGATTACAAAGTGATTTGACAATAAAAAAAAAAATAATAAATACATTAAATTAACAATCAGTGATGTATAATTCTTTAAACATTATTTTTTTATTTTTTTTTTTACAAAAAGAAATTACCAGAAGTTATTGTGCTTTATGATAAGACACTCATCCACTCTCCCCTCTACCCATCCAAAATCAATTACTGTTTAGCTTTTATACCATATTAATTTGCTCTAATTATTAATATCTCAATTAAATTATTCATGTTCTCTCTTTAAAAATGACATTGAGTTATTAAATCTATTAGTTATTCACCCAAAACATGCCAAAGTGAGTGAATAGCATACTTTATTAATCAATTATTACTATTGTTATTTTATCTTTTTATTTCTTTAAAGAATAGCATTGTTTTCCTGCAGAAATAATGCCAAGTAAACCAAGTGTCAATAACACTAGGTTACAATTCTCCCACCATTATAATAAATAAAAAATAAAATAATATATGCATTTTTAACACTTCTTATGGTATTACTAAGTTTATATCCTACTTCTTTCTTATGTCAATAAATACAGTTTAAAGGATTTAATTTTGCTTGGGATATGGTAGTAAGCTTCGGGCATTATAGGTACCTCTTGTTCCATCAGGGGTTGAGACCAAAAAGGCATTCTCACCCACTTGTTTCACAATTTCATAGGGGCCTTCATAAAGATACATGAATTTTCTAAACATATGTTTCCGGAGATTACTCACATGGGGAGTTCTAATTAAAACAAAATCATGGACTTTAAAAGGATGTGGACTGGTTTTGGAATAACGAGTGCGTTTATCACCCATCTTTTTAAGGTTAATTCTGGCCAGTGCTTGGTCATGTTCCACATTAATATTTTCCACTATTACGGGTAACGGTGTTTTGATTAGTAAAGGTTCAGGTCTACCAAAGTGCAGCCGAATTGGAGACATCCTAGTAGACTCATTAATAGTTATATTTATATAATTAATCACCTGTGGCAACTTATTGACCCACTGTTTGTGATCCCATTCCATATATACTCGGAACAACCTACTTATCTCACGCATGATTCTTTCACTTGGATTGGATTGGGGATTTCTAATCGAGCACATGATATGTTGAATATTTTGCTTCTTACCCCACTTTTTCCATGTACCAGAAATGAATGCAGTAGCGTGGTCGGTAAGTATTGAAGCTGGTTTTCCTATTAATGGAATTTGATAAGTTTCCAAGCACTTAATAACATTTTTAGCATCTGTTTTTGGAACTGGGTAAGCAGAGACATATTTGGTAAAAACGTCATACATCACAAGAATAAATTTTTGACGGTTGAAAGGTGGAAGTGGTCCATAAAAGTCCAGTGCCAATAATTCATTGGGCTGACTGGGCAGTATGGGTTGAAGTGTTCCCACATACGATTTATTTTGAAACTTAGTTTTTAAACAAATCTCGCATTCCCTAAGTCTACGGGCAATGGATTCAGACATCTTATGAAAATAAAAATGCTTCTTAATAATAGGTTCAATTTTCTGAATTCCATAGTGTCCATATTGGGTGTGAACATAATCTATGAGTTTATTGACTAAACATAAAGGAATAATCACTCTCCAAGAATTTTCATCTCCCCTTTTTAATTTCTTCATTAAAATTCTATCTTTAAACCTATACCCCTCTTTAATTCTATCAGCATATCTACTTTTCTGACCTAATTTAGCTGGATCTGATAAGAAGTGAACTATTCTCTCCAGCCTAGCATCCTGTGCTTGCAGTAATTCTAAATTTGTATAATCTCTAACTATTTCTTCCTCTAACAAACTAGACATATTACAAATAATTATATTTTCAGTACTGGGGTTCTGATAATTAACAGAAACAGGATTGCGGCTAAGAATATCTGCAATGACATTATCCTGTCCTGAACAATATATGATTTCATACTGATACTGTTGGAGATAGAGGCTCCATCTGATTAATCTTTCATTATTAAGGTAACTCTTGTTGAGAAACTCTAAACTACGATGATCAGTTAATACTATAATTTTTGATCCCAACAAAAGCTGTCTAAGTTTTTGAAATCCCCACACAACAGCTAATGCCTCTTTTTCTGTGGTGGTATAGTTAAGTTCCGCTCCCCTTAAATGTCGGCTTAAGAAATATAAGACTCTAGGTTCCTTATTCTCATTAAATTGGTATAGAATCACCCCTAAACCGAACCCACTACTGTCGGTTTGCAAATAGAACTCTTTATTTAAATCTGGATAGGCTAAAATTACTGTTTTTAAAAAGTTATCTTTAACAATTTGAAATTCCCTTGTATGTTCCTGGGTCCACCTCCACTTTTCACACTTTTTTAATAAAACAGATAAGTGCATAGTATCATATGAAAATTTTTTATAAAACCTGTGATAGTAATTACACAGTCCCAAAAACGATCTCAAGTGCTTTCTGGTTTTAGGGACGGGAAACCTTTGAATGGCGGCAATTTTGTCTGGGTGAGGTTTGACCCCTTCAGCACTAACCAAATGACCAAGAAAAGAGATTTCTCAGGCAATTAAAATACATTTTTCTAAGTTGACTTTTATATTGTTATCTGAACACTCACAAAGAAACATGCTAAGATGCTGTAAATGATCATTTAAATTTTCCGAAGCAATGACAATATCATCGACATATATAACTAACAAATTTTTCAGTTCTTTTGAAAAGACCATATTCAAGCATCTGATAAGGCCAGCCCCACTATTAATTAAACCAAAGGGCATCCTTTGAAAAATATAAGATTGGCCCTGGTAACGGAATGCCGTATACTTTTGATCATTTTTGTGGAGTGGGATTTGCCAATAGCTGGCGGTTAAATCAAATGTGGAGAATATGCTCTTCCCTTTGAACTTCGTCAATAATTCCTGAATAGGTGATGGTATGTCATGCTCTGGGACAGTATGCTGGTTAAGTGTACGTGCATCCAGACAGACTCTAATGGATCCATCTTTCTTTTTGACTACTACTAATGGATTCACATAAGACGAAGGGCTGGGCTTAATTATTTGCCAGTCAATCATCTTATTAATCTGCTGTTGAACCTCTGCCTGGTATTGATAAGGAATAGGATAAGTACGCTGCTGGAAAGGCTCATTATCTTTCAAATTGATTCTATGGACATACCCTTTTAATATACCAGGTATTTTGCAGAAAACACAACGATACTGGAACAACAACTGGAGAAATGGTTTATAGTATTCTGTGCCAATAATACATGAACCATCCAACTTAACTTTAATATTTACATCAACTGTTGTCTCCTGTATGGTCATTAATTGATTCATCTGACTATTACAATTTACTACAAGAGGGAAAATCTCCTCTTTACCTCCAAAAGTTTCATCTCTGTAATTAATATAACAATTATTTAGAGTCATGAAATCCGAACCAATTATGGCTTCATGAATCAAACCTGGCATGATTAAAAAGACATGCTCAAATTTGCACAAATTAATTTCTAATGTAATAAAAACCTGTCTATTAGATAACTTAGTCTTCTTTCCATTAGCAAGTATTACCCTAATCACCTTAGTTGGTAAAATTGGAATAGATTGGTCAGCTGACTGAATTTTCAAGTAAGTTTCTTCAGACAACAAGGAAGCTTGACTGCCTGAATCAATTAAGGTGTTGACAACAATTCCTGAAATGATAATCTTTATCATGGGACAGTTGTACAAGATAGGTGGCTCAGACATTTTGCCAGGTTCCAAATAATCAATGTCAAGGTCTATATTATTGATAATCCACATCATGCTGTTCCCCATATGTTTAAAAATAGGGCCCCGAAGTGAGGAACGTTCCTGCGAGGTCCTTTTTAATTTAATGCCCCGCTACTTTTACTACCTTTTATATTTTTCTTTGGTATTGTTGGGATACCACTAGTAGAAGGCTGATTCTCATTCAGAATTCTACTCTTAACTGTTGGCCTACTGAGGTGGCTATTCTGTCTACCATAGGGATTCGTCCTATAATATCCTTTTTCTCTAACTAACTTCCTCCTTCCCATATGTGACCTATCTGCGAAATTGATATTACTCACCATCGGATGGGTGTCTCTATTTACCCTAATTCTATTATCAATATTCCTATCGCTGGTCTCTAACGAATCTAAAATTTCTACTACCTCTTTTATGGTATGTCTGTCAGCAGCAATCAAGATCTGCTCTATATGCCTCGGCAGATTATGGCGAATTATTCGCACAATTTGTGTCTCAGATAAAGGATAAGCTGTCAAGGTTTTCAATTTGACAGCCTGACTCCTGAAAAACTGAGTATAACTACCCTTATTTACATGATATCTTTCCTGAGATATCTGATATCTCAGGTTATCTTGGCGGTCTTTCCCTCAAAAACTGGCTAACATAAGATATTTGAAGTCTCCATATGTTTCTGGTTTAATAAATAATGATTGCCACCAGTCTTTAGATGCTGCACACAAATGGTTAGCGGCAATAGCAATCTTTTCTATCTCAGATAAATGACATAAGGTGAATAACTCCTCCAGATTCTGGAGATACTCGTGTGGATTCTCCAGATATTCACCTCTAAAAAATTTTATTTTTAAAGAATTTTAAGGCCATGGAGCTATTACTTTCTGGCTCTAGCATGACTTTACTTCTAGCCTCATTTAATGGATCGTATATTGATTCTACTGGATTAATTACCGTTTGTAAATCAGAGATTACTTGGTTATTATGACCATTATTTGTTTCCTTTACTTGAGTTTCAGATAAACCTTTACTTTGAACAACTTTTTTACTTTTTGTAAAATTATCCCTATTATAGTCTATAGCTTGCATTCGACTCTCTAATTCTAACTTATAGTTCTGCCATTCACAGTCTATTCTCTTTGAACTATCTTTTAGGCCTACATTTAAGTGTTTAATCTGTTGTTCCAATTGGTTAATAGTTTCATCTTTATCTATCCCGAATTTATCTTCTAACCTTTGATAGACTTTACTCTCACACTGAGTCATTAATTCCCCTATTTCTTCTTGGAGATTATTATGTAATAGCTGTGCATTATTCTTTATTATATCATTAAAATTTTCTACTCTTCCCATAACTTGACTTAGCTCACTTTCTAGATTTTGATTAATCTCACATTGGGTCAACTCTTGAGTTTCTAGTTTAGCTATTAATCTGGTAATCTGGCTCTGACATCCTTTCACTACATTGTCAGGTGCTAGAGTTATATTTTTAACTTCCTCTTTCAAATTACTGACTTCACTTCTAGCACTGTCTAATTCTCCCTTAATAGATTCAACTCTATCCTGAACTTCTCTTTGGAATACTACTGTTTCCTTTTGATAATTTCTTATTTCCTGTACTTCATTGTTTAATACAATATATTGACTTTTAAAGTCCTGCTGGATAGCCTCAATCATATTTTCTGCCCTTTCAGAATTTGTTTCGATCTCTTTCCTTATTCTTATTTCCAGCTTTTCAGAGGCCAACTTTGATTCTTCTACATGATTTCTCAAATCTTCCCTTAAGTCCTTTATCTCCTGTACTTGATTTTGAGATGTCTCTTTGATCTCCTGCATTTGATTCTCTAATTTAATATTTAAATTTTGTATCTGACTTTTTAATTCACTTTCTAATTTACTATTTGAGTTTTGG
This sequence comes from Epiperipatus broadwayi, assembly GCA_028023455.1. Taxonomy (NCBI): domain Eukaryota; kingdom Metazoa; phylum Onychophora; class Udeonychophora; order Euonychophora; family Peripatidae; genus Epiperipatus; species Epiperipatus broadwayi. The sequence continues at coordinate 74,297 of JAQFVV010013694.1, read as the reverse complement.
ATCTGACTTTTTAATTCACTTTTCAATTCACTATTTGATTTTTCTAATTTTTTCAAGAATTCCTCCAATGTATTTCTCATTAATTGATCTGGCTCATTTTCATGTTTTCCCTTTATTATTGTGGCTTCTTCTGGGTTAGCTATATCCAAATCTTCCCCTTCCTCTTTTAATTGTACACTAAAATATGGAGTCTGTGTATCAGGGGATTGTAACTCTTGGGATCCTCCCAAATCCTCAGAAATACTATGATTATCTTTGTTTTCACTCATATTAAAATTCTTACTCTTTTAGTATTTAACAGTACTGAAATATTAGCAATGAACTATTAATAAATTTATCGATAAGAAATGATTGACAAGACATCCTGCCTCCATGCCTCTCCTACCAAAAACAATCTACACCAAAAACTATGCTCTGACATTTAATATCCCTAAAGCTCCAACATTAACTACTAAATATGCTTTTTTTTTTTCACATGCTTCTTGGTCCATATAAATCTCATTAGATATTATGTAATATAGCATAAGTGCCAATCACAAGACCAGACAAACAGATCATCATAAATGATAAAATCATTACAGTGTTTTATGGAATTGCCTACAGACCACAGCATCATAAACTGACAACTTAATTATTTATTTTTCAGTGGCAAAAGATTAGATCATATAATAGATATTCACATAATATCTTATGGCTAAAACAATTCATTATTGGCAAATATTTTTAATCAATGAATAACTAATCCATTCAAGTGCAAACAATATTAATATTGACTTCCAGAAAAGTCTACTAAATTCCTCGTGGCCAGCTATAGCCATCGAAGGCCCCTTTAGTTGGGTGGCCATTTCTAACCCAGTATGTTTTCTCTGTTTATTCTGTAATTATTTATTAGTTTAATTTGCACTAATTTTTCAGGTTGTGTTTAAGGCAACCAAAATCAAGCAACATATCCATTATTTTGCCAATATGATCTAAAATACTTTTCATATAATACAATTGTACATTCAATTCTCTTAAGCCATGCCACGATTGTAATAACAACAATAATTGATCACTTATTAATTTAAAGAATAATTATAATAATATTAATCTCAGGGTTCTTTGTTTCATGTAAGGAAATGCTCGGCAGTATTGTGTTGTCGCATATGACTGGCATTCTGGTCGGCTATAGGAAACATTTATTTTACTTAAATTCAATGTGTCTTCATCTCTCATATCAACTGCTATATTATTTAAAGAGATGATAATTCTATTCAATAATGACGTATAATTTTGAATAACACAGCCTTTTTTTTTTTTCAGAATCTCAGTCAGAATAATAAAAAGACAAGGGTGCTTTTTGTGTCCTTCCATCATCCATGACAACACAATAATATAACTAAGATTTATTACTTAGACAATTTAACTAAATGGGAATGGAATAATGTGCAACCAAAGTTAATGGTTTGGGAATAAATTCATTTTTTTTTTTTTACACAAAGGTGAATGTTTAGTCTTAAGTTTTCAACTCCATAAATAATTATCATTAAACTAAAATATAATGACATATTCCGATCTGCTTAACTTTATTTATCTGGTATATTAAGTTTTTAAGAATTTGGAATGATTTCGGACTCAAGAAAAGGTTTTGCAAATATTGTGCAAACACTTATATTTAGCATATAAAAACAAAAAATGAATCTACAACAAATTTTAACAAGACTATAATTTATTATTATCACAAAAAAAAATATATGGACATTTCTTCAATAATCCCATAGTAATACAAAAATATAAAATATAACTGACATTAATCTGTATACTCTTTTGGTTATGGACTAGAGGTTACTACTTCTCCTGTATGCAATCATATGGATTGATTAACTAAAAGTACATTTCATTACCAATACATTGTTTATTAAATTTTGGTAACCTTGTAGAAACTTTTATTCAAAATTATTGACTAACTATTTTTTTTTTTATGATTAATCCAATCATATGCAATATGCAAAATATTAAATTTATTTCTAATACATTTACTTTATTTATGGTCTTTAATGGGATAACCTATTCTAATTATAGGCCAGTTATCAGAAGTTACACTTACTATCTTACATTTAACTTAATACTAACTTAAGTTATGATACAAATTTTATTCATACGTATAATTTTAAATATGAGTATTATTTAATTACTAACCAGAATTAAATATTGCATTTGAATATTCCTTCAGTAAATAAGCATTTTAAATTACGCAATTTTAATTACTTTCTCCATTGATTTACTTGTCAAATACTAGCAATATTTAGCAGCACAATACAGATATTGATCTTAGTTACTAACGCACTATTTATACTAAAGTGGATCTTGAGAAACTAACACCTCCAATATAACCTTTATCTTGCCCGAACTTTCAAAATTAAGCACAATAATCAACACCTTCCATGGTGGAGTTATCTTTATTTTCACATGAGGAATATGGAATAACCACGAAGGTCTGTAAAGTAATCTACTACATTAAAATATTTTGGTGGTTTCTTGCCTCTTACTTGGGCCTACAACGAACACACACCAAATAGAATCCTCTCCTGGGATTTAAACGAATGAAGCATACTAAATGCTAGATAAATTCTTGATCGTCCTATCTATGAGAATCGATCACTTGGGCTATAAACATACCCGAACATTATATTTAAAATCTTCCTCTCATGGAAAACAAAGCTTTTGGGGAGATCATTTTTCATCCCACAAATTAAATACATTATAATTATTACCTATGCGAATATTAAGCATATACCAATGCTATATCTGGGCAGGATAAGTAAATACACTGATTATCATAAACTTATGTTACCGTGTATACTTTGATCAACATCTGAAATCAATGGACATCATAGAATAAAAGTATAATAATTTTAATTTTAATAAAGGAACATTCAAAAATAGTTGGTAGCATACTATCTTAAACTAAATAAAGTGGATGTGTTATTTAAGAATAATTAGGAATAAATTCCTCTATTAATACAGTATAAATTCGTTTCAAAACTTTAACAAGAAATATTTTGTTATAGCATTTTTTTTTTTAGTTACTTCTGATAATTTTCAATATTTATTTTACCCCTTAAATATCTAAATATTTTTCTTTTACGTATCTAACATACAAAATTTCTACCTACCATTGTATGTAATAATTAAAACATATTTTATAGATTTTTTTTTCGTGTTAAATATCAACTTAACCTATAATAATTATATTAAAACATACCTTTGTCATTACAAGGCTATTAAATATCACTTGACCATACAGACTTTAACCTATGTGATATAACAAAAAAATACATATCATTTTATAACTTAGTTTTAAACAATCATTAATTAACAAGTGCATACTCTCTCATTAGAAAATGTTTTTCTGTTGATCAATTGGTCCAGGTGAAGAACTTTATCCAGTCGTATTTCACGAAGCAAGTTTAAAAACAATAAACGCATGGTATTATTTCCTTTAAATAAAAGTTTTCTCTTATTTTGTGCATTTAATAAATTAGGTAAAGAAAAACATAGCAGAATTGAAGATTAATTCTTACTTGAATTAAACTACTACAATTTTGGGATCCAAGAAAAAAAAATATACATATTCTAACATAATGAACAGTTGACGATAGACGATAAACATACACAATTCCTTTCTTTTTTTTTTATTATTGACGATACGTACAATTCATATTAGCTAGCTTACTTATGGATGGAAATGCGCAATTTTTCCGAGAGATTATTCTGATAATAATTGCAGCTGATTTACATGTATAGGAAGTTTTAATAACTCCAACTGATGTGTAATATAATATATCATTTATTTTTATCATTAAGTCACTAAGATATTTGGTTTTGTTCATACTTTAGGAATTATAAATTTTTTTAACGATAACTTCTCCGTAAAAATGCCCCCATATAACTTTTCCCATATTTACTCTGAGAAAGTTTATATATTTTTTTTTATTACTTTTAAAAAAAAATATACAGGTGCATAATTTAATCTTATTTACCATTATTATTATTTCCAGACAATTCTTGGTGAACAAACATATTTTAACGTATGTAACTACATTACTTGTAAAGGCAGACAATATTTAGAAAGAGCGCAAAAATGTTTCTAGTTGATTTTCCTTGGTTTCAAAATATTTCTTTCAATTATTTTTTTTTTTTTTCTATACCAAGAAAATATCAATAAATGACATAAAGTTAATAAATAATTAATCTTTTCTTGGAAATCGTTTCTTTTCCTTAATTTAGATATAATATAATTTTTTGTGCTTCTTTTAGTTACATCTGTCATTTTTGAACTTTAGCGCGAGACAATAAATTTTTAAGTATAAAAGGTCTTTAAATAGGTAGATGGCACAGGAAATCAGGACATCTTATCAAAAAATTTTAGCCACACATTATATTATTAAAATTTTACTTTGATTACATTTATTTCTGCAAAATAAAATGAAAAAATTGAGTTACCAAATTTCAGCACTGTTCCTTCCTTGAAAACTAAAAGCAGACTATATATTTTTTTTAAAAAAAAAATGATCTTGACTTTAGCGACCTCTTCCAGAAAAATAATCATTTGATTATAACATAAACAAAAGAAAGGAAAAACCTATTACAATCATATAGTTTTAGTATTATTTAAATAGATTACAAAGTGATTTGACAATAAAAAAAAATAATAATAAATACATTAAATTAACAATCAGTGATGTATAATTCTTTAAACATTATTTATTTTTTTTTTTTACAAAAAGAAATTACCAGAAGTTATTGTGCTTTATGATAAGACACTCATCCACTCTCTCCTCTACCCATCCAAAATCAATTACTGTTTAGCTTTTATACCATATTAATTTGCTCTAATTATTAATATCTCAATTAAATTATTCATGTTCTCTCTTTAAAAATGACATTGAGTTATTAAATGTATTAGTTATTCACCCAAAACATGCCAAAGTGAGTGAATAGCATACTTTATTAGTCAATTATTACTATTGTTATTTTATCTTTTTATTTCTTTAAAGAATAGCATTGTTTTCCTGCAGAAATAATGCCAAGTAAACCAAGTGTCAATAACACTAGGTTACAATATATATATATATATATATAGATATAATTATTTGTGAATAATAAGCCATAAAATGTACCTAATTATTTATAGTTATATATAACCATGATTGCAAACAGGGTTTGAACACAACAGAACTGATTAGTGAATTATGAAAAGATATATAATGAGGTTAACATGAAATGATTGAATATAAAAATCATGGTAAAAAAATAAGCAGATAATATTAACTATATTGAAAAAAGTTTAAAAAATCAAAAATGAAATTTGGCTGATAAGATTGTTAGAAAATGTAATATTAAATGGTCAACTAAAATTTTAAACTAATTTCAGAAGCTTAAAAATGTCAAAAAAATTATCTTATGTGAGTTAAATTGATGATCTAATAAAGTTTCTAACATATATAAAGTACACCACATATAAAATAAACTGGATTAACTTTAATAAGACCCATTTTATAATCAATTAGAAATATTTACTATACTATGACTCAATTTTAGAATAGCCAGACAGCAATGTATTTAATACACTGGATTACAGGAATTATAGATCGTGATAACTCTAAAAAATATTTGACTATTTTTAAGTTATTCAGATGTGTGTATATATATATTATAACGTTTTCCGTTTTGTTAGGCCTCTACATGCTAATATAAACTGCGCACAAGTTGATCAAGTTATGTCAAAAAGAAGAAAGTTGTATTTCTATTTCTAAAAACATAACTATATTTCCTGATCAAACTTGGCCTATTAATTGTTGAGAATTATGCTATTGATGAAATCAGTTTTTAAATTATTTAATATGGGCACCAGGTCCTTTTATTCTAAAGAGACCGCTGAAATAGTCAAATAACGTGTCATGAATAAAAAAAGAAAAATACTTTTAAACTAATCGGTATTACATCATACCATAACAAGAATTATTTTTTTTAAGATTATTATTCCTGGGCTTGTTGAAACATATTGGCAAAGGTAAATTACATTTTAAATCTTATTAAACTAATAATAAATTTAATAATAAAAAATAATAACTATTATTAATAACGCACAAATGGAAATTGGTATTAGAAATATTTTTATTCTAATAAATTAAAAGTGTTTAAAGGAAATTATTAATCAAATAAATTGGAGAGAACACACTTAATTCAGATGTGAAATATTAATAAAATGAAGCAATTAACATAAGTAATTAAAAGTTCTTGGGTACACAAGAGTCTCTTGATTAATTAAATGAAAGTCTATATCAGGGTCCTCTTATAAGCTTATTTTTATGAGTAGTTTGTAAAATGATTAAATTTGTCACAATCAGGATAATGAAGCATAACTTACCGGTAAGTTTTAGTGAATTCATGATGGTTGTAGATAACTATGCATAGTTTTTCAAAGTTAAAATAAGCTCATGGCTTTTGATTATTAGTTGATCTTGCAGTCCATTCTCCTAGTCGGTCACAAAGGCTTTTCTGGTGTACATCTTCAGGCATGATGTCCGCAGAAGCTCTGGTTCACTCCGACATGCCCTACTATTTCAGCGTAGAGTGATCTTGGATATATTATTGTTATCCAAGACCAACTAGAAAAACAAACAAAAACAAGATGTTCTTCAAACTGACCTCTGCCTTTTATACTGGAGGTCCAGTTTTCTGACTTCTGTGCATGATATTATCATGGCATTTTTTGGTGCATAATCTTGTAGATTCTTTATAAAATTTATGTTATAAAGTTCTCTTTTCTTATCAAGTTTTTCGGCCATCTTTAATTAGTCAAAATATTTTTACTTTCTCTTATTTTTTTTTTACTTTTGGAATTCTTTTGTTCTCTCCAATTTTACTTTTATTTCTAATTACATTAAAAGAAATATGAAAGAATAATTTAACTTTCATTGTACGTTATTTTTTTTTTTTTTAAATTATAGTCAAAAAAAAAAATCTAAATTTACTTTTATTTTTTTTAGCTTTTACCAAATGCCAATATGTTTGCGACGTATATAAATAAATGTTACAATACCACCAGCACTAGGAGATGAGAATAATATAGTGGTTTAAACTAATTTTATTTTTAAGTTTTTAAATTCATATTCGTGGTTTTTTTTTGTAGTAGTAGCGTGCTGATATGTCGTGTAGACTCATTCAACAAGCAACGTTCGGCTTTAATGCCCACTTTTAGGTCTAACATGGTGGGAATGGAAAATATTTCACATTCATCTGTGCCCTTTTCACTTTAGTGTAATATTAATGATAAGAAGCCCAAGTTATAAGCACTAATGAGTATTGCTTATCATTTTGAGTCTTACAGGCTCATGGCAACTTGGTCCACCTTCCCCATTATTGGGATCCCTTCTAGAAATAGTCTAATGGGCATATAAAGGTGGTCTTATGTTAATATACTGTGTACTAGGACTCGGGGCTATGTTTTTGCCCTCTTTAGTAACCGCCTACCCGGTCAAATACTTGTGACTTATGTCTACATCAGCCACGATCATGTTTTTTTTTAGACATATCAAAAAAAATATACATATATTTTTTTCTTTCTGGAAGTCATATTAAAAAAATATTTTTTATATATTTTAATAATCAGGGTTTAACTAGTTAGTTTTTTTTTTATATAATAATTTTTTTTTAAAAAAAAATTACTATTTATTTTCCGGCTGCGAGTTTCTTTGGGTCATCGTTGTAACATTCTTTATCATTACAACTTATCTCAGGTCATGGTTGTTAAATTGAGGCCTGAGTTGGGTAAGACATTATAATGTTTTCCATTTTGTTAGGCCTCTACATGCTAATATAAACTGTGCACGAGTTGATCAAGTTATGTCAAAAAGAAGAAAGTTGTATTTCTATTTTTAAAAACATAACTATATTTCCTGATCAAACTCGGCCTATTAATTGTTGAGAGTTATGCTATTGACAAAATCAGCTTTTAATTTATTTAATATAGGCACCAGGTCCTTTTATTCTAAAGAGATCGCTAAAATAGTCAAATAATGTGTCACGAATAAAAAAAGAAAAATACTTTTAAACTAATCGGTATTACATCATACTATAACGAGAATTATTTTTTTAAGATTATTATTCCTGGGCTTATTGAAACATATTGGAAAAGGCAAATTACATTTTAAATCTTATTAAACTAATAATAAATTTAATAATAAAAAATAATAACTAATATTAATAACGCACAAATGAAAATTGGTATTAGAAATATTTTTATTCTAATAAATTAAAAGTGTTTAAAGGAAATTATTAATCAAATAAATTGGAGAGAACACACTTAATTCAGATGTGAAATATTAATAAAATGAAGCAATTAACATAAGTAATTAAAAGTTCTTGGGTACACAAGACTATCTTGATTAATTAAATGAAAGTCTATATCGGGGTCCTGTTATAAGCTTATTTTTATGAGTAGTTTGTAAAATGGTTAAATTTGTCACAATCAGGATAATGAAGCATAACTTACCGGTAAGTTTTAGTGAATTCACGATGGTTGTAGATAACTATGCGTAATTTTTTGAGGTTAAAATGAGCTCATGGCCATTGATTATTAGTTGATCTTGCAGTCCATTCTCCTAGTCGGTCATGAAGGCTTTTCTGGTGTATATCTTCAGGCACGATGGCCGCAGAAGCTCCGGTTCACTCCGACATGCCCTACTATTTCAGTGTAGAGTGATCTTGGATATATTATTGTTATCCAAGACCAACTAGAGAAACAAATGAAAACAAGACATTCTTCAAACTGACCTCTGCCTTTTATACTGGAGGTTCAGTTTTCCGACTTCTGCGCATGCTATTATCATGGCATTTTTTGGTTCATAATCTTGTAGATTCTTTATAAAATTTACATTATAAAGTTCTCTTTTCTTATCAAGTTTTTCGGCCTTCTTTAATTAGCCAAAATACTTTTACTTTCTCTTATCTTTTTTTTTACTTTTGGAATTCTTTTGTTCTCTCTAATTTTACTTTTATTTCTAATTACATTAAAAAAATATGAAAGAATAATTTAACTTTCATTGTACGTTTTTTTTTTTTTTTTTTTAAAAATTATAGTCAAAAAATAAATCTAAATTTACTTTTATTTTTTTTAGCTTTTACCAAATGCCAATATATTTGCAACATATATAAATAAACGTTACAATATATATATATATATATATTTGGTAACGTTACAATATATATATATATATATATTTGGTAATCCATCTTCATTAATGAAGTCAATCTAATATTTAAACATTTAATTCAATTGCTTAATTATAAAGAATAAATTCAGTTTAAAAAAACCACTATTTTAAATACATTCTCAATGTGCATATTATAAAATTGCTAAATGAATTTTGTATCAAAATTGTGTCTTATTTTTTAATGGCATTATAATCATTTTTGTACTAAAAAAGATTATGCCAATTTTTACTCCACTATAATATTTTATATCAAATGTTATTTTATTATAGTTATGTAAAAACTATTTTTTCTGTGTTAAAATTTAATTAACTTTTGAATTGTAATAAAATCATGTGTGTTATGCAGAGTTAAATACATTTAGGACAATCACAGTGCAATTTCTGAATATTCTATAGCAATAATAAAATTGTTAACTATATAAAATATAAATCATTGAGCACAGAATATGAAACCTTTTGTTTTGTTTTTTTTCATATGTCATAGCATCGGCCGGGAGGCGAAGACCCGCAACAACCGTCTGCAACCAACTGCTTGCTTGCAAGGCTGCTGCGCTGACCTCTCGAATAAGAAGTTAACTTTATCTCAAAATGGAAAATCAATTTTAATAATTAAGAATATATTAATACATAATATTCTACTAATGTTCTTATTAATATTTAATTTAGACGTTCCTTATTTTATACTTTCAATGTGCATCTATCTAATTTTATAACAAACAATATCCTGTATTTTTATTCATTTGATCAAACTAAAAATTCTTTGATTTTTTTTTAGGCTGAATTCATCAAAATCATTAATCATTGAGCCACTAATTTCTACAATTGTTAATAATAAATAGTTTATTATTTGTTATTGTTCTTAGTTTTTTATAAATTAATTAACCTTTAATTCACTGAATAAAAGTAGAACAATAAAAATATATTTATAGCTAATAAATTGTTTTTAATATATTTTTATAGTTAATAAAATGTTTTAAATATTAAATACAAATAAAATTGAATTTATTTTATTTTTAAAACTTAACATTTTATTTATATTTCTTAATATTAATTTTCAGAGTGATTGTCTTGTTTTATATAATTACATCGATTTACTTTCATCTTTAATTTATTTGCTTGTCAACAATGTGAAACATTAGAAAAACCTCACTTTTGATGAGAAAAACTGACAGTTAAATGAGTGTGAATGACAGTGATAGTTTAATCTGAAGCTTTTAGCAAAAAAAAAAAAATCTTAAAAACATTTAGCATAAAATAAACAGAAATATAATAAGAGAAAAAAAGTCTATATATACTGTGTTGCATATGTATAGAAACATATGTGGAGATGTATATAAAAACAATAAAATATGGACAATACCTTTTTATCTCATTTGTTCAAATATTTTAGAAATATATGCATACATGCCTTTATAGACAATAAATTCTTTGCAAATTAGAGACTTTACTCGGACAATCTCTAAGTACATTAGATAGAATGCAAAATTCCATTCACTTGATATATGTAGATTTTTTTTTTAATTTTGTTTTTGAAAAGCCATTTTGCTATTGTGCTAAAGCGCATATGATATTAAACTGAATGTATAAAAACTTCTCTTTATAAATGCTAAAAATCATTAGAAAATATCATAAATGTTTGCTAACACCAGAAGAAGAAAAAAGTCAAAGTTGTCTTTCATAATGATTATATTTATCAATTAATGAATGACAAATACTTCAAATATATCACATGGTGTATTCTGTTATTTGGCATTTTGCAATGCTGCATTTAACTTCTGAATATTTTTTATTGCTAAATAATTCAAAATCTTTACATAGTATCTATACTTTTGAATATTCCATCCTATCTCATATTTGTTTAATGAAGGTAGTTAATATTACAATCATTTACATGGTCATTGACTAATGTAATCAAAATCAGTTAATTATGAAAACTGTGTTTAAATTCATCTAAAATATATTATTTGATTATTTACTTTTTATGTGTGTTTTATACCTATTCCACTGAATATGTAGCCCAGATAATAATACTTAAATTTTATTACAATCCTCAAAGTGAAAAAATATATCAAACTTATCATTTTAATATCACATTTTACAAATATCGCAGAGTACTCTTAAATAAAATGTATCCAAAACTTTGATTGGAGTATTTGATAATTTTAACATCAAGTCATCAGTTCTAAGTAAAAACATAAGAAAAATATTTAAATTGATCAGCAGCATCACTTGTCTTATGTGATTTATACAAATAGATTAAATTCTGGAGTGTAAAACACTTAGAGTAAACTCAGATCTGCCTCTTCTGACACTTGAACTTCTTATGAATTTCCAAATAATAAAGTCATTGAATTATTTTTTTGTCAATCATTAACATGCCTTTCATCACTGCCTAATAAAACACACACATTATTTGAATATTAGTTACTTAAAAAGTGTTTATAAGATGCATTCCAATTATTAGCATCATTATAAACATCTTCTATTCACTGAAAGTAAGAATACTACCATCAGAATAATATAAGTCTAAAAGACAAAAATATTAACTATATATTTTTCATTTAATTGGATCAAATTTCACCTCCACCATGACATTTCTATTGTATCTTTATGATCACTTCATGAAATATCTGATATAAAAATGAAAAATAAAATGACAGTTAATATACAATTTAGTTTAGCACTGGCTTATATTTCAGATGTCACAGATTTTCGACCAAAACTAGTGACACTTTTACAGTAGCTCTTTAATATGCACACATATTTATATATAACTTATGATACATTTCTTGCAATTTCTTGGAAATAAAAATGATGTCTCTTATACTTTTTCATATTTTAAGTAATAACTAATAAATAATGAGAAACTGCCTGTTCAATATCAGTTTTAAAAGTAATTTTATTGCAATGAATAATGATTTCCAATGAAAATTATTGACATAATTCCTAGTTATTTTATCTTTATAAATTGGAACAAGTGAAGCATTCTTAAAATCTGATGGTAGGATTTTGTAAATCCATGTATTTCTCAAATTTACAATAGTTTTGAAGCTAATATATCATCATATTTTAAACTTTTGTCCATAATTAAAGCAAGTCTGTAAAATTTTTTAGCATTATTTAAATTTTTTTTCTTCTCATTTGTTTAAAATGTCATTTACAATAATTTCTTCTATTTATTTAATATATTTTATAAAACTGATTTTAGGTCCATATTATTTTTCTATTGCACTAAAAAAAGACAAAAGTCACCACAATTAGTCAATGATTTTTTCTTCTTTTCTACTTTTAATCTGAATGCTTTTTTTTTTTTTATTATTCATTGAATTTGAAATCCTCTTTTTTTGCTTATGAAGATTTACATTTATCTCATTATGCAACTTAGCAAAGTATCCGGTGTGTCTTTTATTAATATCACAGATATTTTATTGAGAACTAGTCAGGATTCTTTTTGTTTATGAGTCCAATAACTCAAATAGCTATTCTCATGTCATAAAAAAATTCCATGACTTAGTAATATGGCAGACTTTATAAACAAAATCAGAAATTTTAGTGTTTATTACCTATAAAAATTAAACATGATAACTTGTTATTTTTAAAAAAACAAACACCAATTCATTTATCAATATATTAAAATAGGATATATTTTTAATGCATCAACACATATATTGTGATGCATTAATTGCTGATCTCTAACCTTCTTAAACTATCAGTTTACATTTAGTAATAACATTTCTTAAAATTTTAACTTATAACTATAATATAATTCATAAGATATCATTATTAAAACTCTGTTATGCATGTCTTAGTGGACTGATATAGTGGTGTCTTTGGAACTTAATTTTCATTGATTGTTGTCACATCCAGTGCCCAAATTTTCTACAAACTTTTGAGAAATCTCTAACTCTTTAGTATTATAGAATAAACATAGATGAATCTATGTTTTGCATAAGTTTAAATAAAACTTGACTAATAGAATTCACAAAGCGAATATCTTTTATTTTCAATTTAATTATGACATAGGTTACTGTTTTTTTCAACACTTGCATTAAAGTTTTCAAGATTTTCATTAGTTTGTCTTATTGTTATTAATGCAGTAATACAATGTAGCTAGATTTAAACTTTCATTGTTTGAATATTTTAAATCTAGTGTTGTAGCACAATTCTGAAAATAATTTTGTACACTGTTTTTATGTTATTAAATATTCATTTGTATATTTAGGTATAGCTAGATCTCTTAGCAAATTAAACATCACATAGTTTTTTTACTTTTAAAAAATGATTAGTTAGGTAGATAATGCATTATACTTCTTGTGTCTGAACTGCTAATGATATTCACTATTCTTCCTACAATCATGATGCAAAAAGTATAAATATGAAAAATTCACACATTCTATGTATTGAGATTTAGAAAAAACTGAAATATTTCTATTATCATAATACAATATATGATGATGTTTTTACAATTAGTAATTACATCATACACAAACAATAAGAAATCTACCAAACATAATATTTTAGTCAAAATTTGCAAAACAAGTTATTTTTTAAAGTATTTCCATATTTGTGAAAACATGAAATTACTAAATAAAATTTTCCAAACATTCAGTCCTTTACTAAACATTAACCTTCTATATCAAATATAATTCCAAAGTAACTCTTATTGATTGCATATATAGTCTATTATACTCTTTCCAATCAATTTGTTTTATCTCAAAGATATTGAATATGTTCATGTTTGTATATACATTCATATAAAATGAATAAATATGAGACAAAATTAAATGTAATTAAAGAAGCAAAATGTGATTAAACAAACATGTAACTCTATTGATAACAGTTAATGATGAAATATTGCTGACATTATGAAATTATCATAATAATTTAATCCTATAGAGATTAAACATTTGATTGAAATAAATAAAAATATTTGAATAATAGTAGCAGAAACTTGTTGAAGGGACAGTTTGTATCAGAAACAAGAGAAAGCCTTTGATAATCAAACATTATAACTTAAAAAGTATGCAATGCCATTTTTCTTCAAAAGTGGAGGCTATATTATATTAAATCCTGCTTTTGTTTCTTGGCCTGTACATGTATACTCATCAAACTGAGGCCATCAGTCAACTTTTATGCTCAATATAAGATCAAATTTATAATTTTCCAATTAATATTGTATATAAACAGCATTTAAAAAATGTTATGTTTGATTAAGAAATTTATCAATTCATGGAAAAAATCCAAAGCTGTATTTAAATATGAAATCCATATGATAATAATAACAATAACTAAACTTTATTTGTGTATTTCATTACTTATTATTTAGTGATTTTTTAATTTATTTTTTGTATAATGGTTCTTGCTTTTTTTAATAATGTATGAGTGACTGCTTGTGTGTATTTTATAATTTTAGAATAGTTGGTTGATTTTTAGAATTATAAAATTTGATTTTATTAGTTTTTTTTTTTGTATTTTTTGATGTACTTGAATTAATATTGTTTTTTCACTTTAATTTGTTCTGTATTTTATTAATATGTGTACTTATCTTCTTTGACTCTACCGGTGAAGCTATCAAAAATTTTAATGCCACATTTTTTTAAAACTTTTAGAGTCATATGTTAAAATAAAAAAAATAAGATTTGTTGATGTCCATTTGAAAAATGATAACCTCTGATAATACATGAAATTGAATAAAAACTAATTTCTAAAACATGGAGAAAAAAGAAAAACAATTTGATATTAAAACCAAACCTTCATTTTGAAATTTTATTTGAAACATTGAAAGAATTAAAAGTATAGAATATTTTCATTACATCTTTAAAAATATATAATCCGAAGAAGGTTTTTTTTCATCTAATACTTTAGAGGAAAAACAATTATTAGCATTTGTAATAATATTTATTCCATATTGTTTTAATTTAATACTGATACTGACACAAGTCCCTAAAAATGCTAATGAATTATCAGCTAATTATTAAAATATTGTTATTGATAATTCATTTGCAAATATAATTGTATCTTTGCTAATCTGGATAACAAGGTTAAGAAAAATGGAATGAAAAACTATAAGCTATTAAAAGTTATTTCCTAAAATATGAACAAAAAAAAATCAACAACATTAAAATCCAAAGTCTCCAGTTTGAAATTCTCTTCAGAATATCAAATGTATTGGTTTATTTATAATTGTTTTTAAAAATATATTATTTGCAATAATTCTGCTAGTATTATTTTCTAATATTTCAGACAAAATGCAATTATTAATATTGACAATGAAATATAATGATGAAAATATTTTTTTTCTTCTCTGCCATGGGGATTTAAACCTAAATCTCTTTTCAGGTTACAAAAAGACTTATGATAGTATTTTTTAAATTGATGTCTCATAATTTATATATATATATATATATATATATATATATATATGAGACATCAATATAAAAAATACTATATATATATATATATATATATATATATATATAGTATTTAATGTTTATAACCAAGAAATGTATTTTTTAGGTTAAACTGTGTATTATTTTATATTACTTCCCAATGTTATAACATCTACCACTTTTAAGTCAAATTTTTAAAGAAAAGCCATTAGATCACAGGTAGTAATGAAATTAAGTGTGAGGTAAAAATGAGATTGAGAATAAAGTAGTTGATTATCCAGAATATGTGGATTAACAAAATGTTTATTTTCTTCAGTTTCACCCTTAAGTTATTTCAAATTTATATTAAAAGAAAGAGCTAAAATAAGTGGCCTCCATAAAGTTGGAATACATTGTGGTTCATCAATTTTATTTAAACTAGTTGGTCTTTTTATATTTCATTGGACTCCCTCATGGTTCTCAAATCATACTTTTTCAAATTAGAAATTATTTTAGCATTATCAAAATCAACTTAGTAATCAATTTCTAAAAAATGTGAAGTAAAAGCTGATGTACTTAACTTCTGATTGAAGGCATTTTTATATTCCTTAAGTCTGACATTAATCCATGTATTGTATTTCCTTACATAGCTTCTTGAGCATTGTAAATATGGAATTTCATAAATTCCCTTATATTACAAAAATACTCTGTTTTTATGTTTATGGGAAAAAATCATTTTATTTTTGCAATTGGAAAAAATATATTTTATGCTAAAATTAGATAATCTTCTACTTATCATGTCAGTGATTCCTTAATATAAGGTAAAAACCAGTCTATAATTAATTGATTCATCCATTATATTCTTTTTTTTTATTATGATGTTTTTTATTGTAGCCATTAGAAAGTAAAATAATTTTGTTAGTTCTATTTCTTGTGCAAGATGATCTTTATCAGACAAACTATAAGTTTTCATTAAAAGTCTTTTGCTACAGAAAATATTTGAATAGAATGATGATGAGAATTAAAATTATTATATCTGATTTACGAGCGCATTTTCTGTAATCTGATATTGTTTAAGGATTCATCATATTTTCTTGCAATCAAAACATCTAGAAAAGGAAGTGATTTGTCATTTTCAACTTACATAATAAACTTAATATTAGAATGCCAATCATTAAGAAAAGAAAGAAAAGAATTCAAGACATCAATACAATGAGGCCACATATCAAAGGTATCGTTCATATATCTGAGCCAATTAGAAGATTTCTTAGTAGATGAATTTAGTACTTGATTACCAAAATTATTCATGAAGAGATCATCAATTACAGGTGTCAGTGGAGATCTCATAGAAAGTCCTTTAATTTGTTTATACTTTTGAAAATCATGAATAAAATGTATTTTCATAGCAATGTTTTGCTAATGGAATTATAAAGTCAGGTAAATTATTGGTCTGAACTATTATAGGTAAAGTTTCTTCAACAGGAATACTAGTAAATATTGAAAAACACATCAGAACTAACCAATAAATCAGTTTCAGTTAGCTTTAAGTTTTTAATAATGGAAATAATATTAATTGAATTTTTATTTTGATGGAATGTTATCTATCAACAGTTGTAAAGCATTGGGCTAAATATGAGTTCAAAGCATATGTGGAAGAACCTATAGCATACACAATAAACTGCAATGGTAACTCAGATTTATGAATTTTAGGCAAACCATAAAATTTAGGATATAATGAAGAACCTTCTCTTGGAGAAATTTTAATTTTCATATTCTCATATTGATAAAATTTTTTGTCTTTTTTTCTATATATGTCAGATCTCTAACAATTTTATAAGAGCCATTATTTAGCAATTTTGAAATTTTACTGTTAGAATCTAAATAATTTAATATAGCAGTCAAATTCCCTTTAACTACTGGAATAATTAAAATAGAATCATTTTTTTAAAATTATAAAGTGCAACTAATTCTCCTTTAGATAAAATAATTTTTGATGGTTTCATACTTTTTAAGACATCCCAAAACTCAAATCTAATAAGATCAGCAGTGTATAAGTCTATATTTTTTAAAAAAGATTCTACATTGTATATAATATTTTCAACTGTAATACACATGTGCAGGATCCAGTGCATAATTAAAACCATCTTCAATAGGGAAATTTTATATGAAACAAGTTGATGATTAGATAAAAAAATTTCATGTAAATCAATCTAAATACGTTTAATATGTTATTCTTCATTTTTAGGTAACAATAAAGCTAGTTTCTTTTTTTGTTTAAAAGTTTTAAATTCTGTATCAAATAGAAAATAGATCAGGGAACTGGATGAATAATAAAAAAAACAATCAATATAATTTAATTTCTTTTTGATAACATGAATAAAAAAAGATCAATTTTTTTTATTCACCACTTTTAAAATATTGTTTACTTTGCAAGAGTTGGAATGAAACTAATTTGCAGCATTTTGGAATTACTTCATTATTTCTCAGAAACCTATTTGGCCCAGACATGGGAATGATATATTTGTTATATGTCCTCATGGTATTGATGCCTTGAATTTTTTTTTTAATGATTGACATCCTAATATTAGGTTTACTGTGGAAGTTGAAAATAAAAAAAAAAAAAAAACAACATTTCCTTTTCTAGATGTTTGATTACAAAAACATATGATGACTTCTTATCAATATTGGCTTATTGAAAATCCATTCATACAAACAGATATCTTAATTTAATTCTCATCATTATCCTGCACAAATATTTTCTGTAGCAAAAATCTTTTGATGAGAGCTCATAGTTTGTCTGATAAAGATCATCTTACTCAATAAATAGAACTAGCAAAAATATTCTATTTTCTAATGGCTACAAATGAAAACATTTTATATAAAGCTTTACATAGCATTGAAACAAAAAAATAAATAAAATAAGCAACTCAACTAGTTATAGAGTGGGTTTATCTTATATTAAAGAAGTCACTGATAAGATCAATAGA
The DNA here is from genome assembly GCA_028023455.1 of Epiperipatus broadwayi. NCBI lineage: Eukaryota > Metazoa > Onychophora > Udeonychophora > Euonychophora > Peripatidae > Epiperipatus > Epiperipatus broadwayi. The sequence goes on along the minus strand of JAQFVV010013694.1, from coordinate 55,682 downwards.
AGACTATGCAATTTTAGCATAAAGACTAATTTTTCCACTAACAAAAAAAAATGATGATTTTTTTCAATAAACCAAAGACAGACTACTTTTGGAATACAAAGGAAGTTTATGAAATTTTATGTTTCAGTACTCAAAAATCTATGTAGGTCAATCCAATAGACAAATTAATGTCAGAATTAAAGAACATAAAAATGCCTTCAATCAGAAGTTAAATACATCAGCTTCTACTTCACATTTTTTAAGAAATTGGTCACAAACTTGATTTTGATAATGCTAAAATACTTGCTCATTTGGAAAAATATGATTTAAACACCATGAGGGAGTCTATTGAAATATTAAAATAACCATCTGATTTAAATAAAGCTGATGAAGCACAGTGTTTTCTTGTCTTATGGGAACAAACTTATTTGATCTCTTTCTTTAATATAAACTTGAAATCAATTAATGGTGAACTGAAAAAAATAAACATTTTGTTAACATACGTATTCTGAATACTGATGAATCTGTTTTGGCAATTGGTATTTATTTGAAATTCTAATTTATAAGCTATATTTTATAGAAATTTCTGTCTTAGTATATAAACAATAATTTTAAGTTACTTCTAACGAATGAAATATTTAAAAAAAAATAAAATTGACATCTTTATTTTGATTTTATGATTTTAATGAACAGATGTTTAAATGTTTTGCATTTTCTTAAATAAATTTTAGTTAGTCTTCAGAATTAGAACACAATACTGCCTTTTAAATCTTTTAGTTAAATAATATTTCTTGAGAATTCATTTCCCTAATTACACATTTAACTTGTTCTAACAGATGGGTGGAATAAAGCCTAAAGACTTTGTAAATGTAAAAGATAAAAGATAGGATTATGTCAAAGAAAGGATATATGTCAGCAAATTTTATTATGAAAATAGAAAAAAAAATTTTTTTTGTGTAATACATAAAAATATGAAAGTATATCATCTGTTACATGAAATTATATTTTGGGAAAATACAACTATATTTAAAAAAAAAAAAAAATCAAAGTCATATATCACATGACTCAATTTTTAAGCTTGTAAATAAAAAATAAAGAACTCTGCTAATTTGCTCCAAATTAGCAGTGCTCTTTACAACTGTATTTAATTTGATAAAAAAAACTGAATTCTAAATTATTAAAATTAAATATAAAAAATAAATATAAATCAAGTTATGAATTTAAACTGTAAAAATAAAATTAAAAATTAATTTAAAATTGTGTATATATATATATATCACAACAATTTTATATATATATATATCACTTAAGTCTTTTAACCAATTCACATAAATGCAAAATGCAAAGAAATCTATTTCCTAGAAATGCTTTAACTGTCAAAGGGAAGAATATTATAAAGATAATATATTGGATTATCTACTGCTTTTTATTTGTTTTTATTTTTATGATATATTATTTATATTTTTTAATTTCCTTCAAATAGTGTTTCTCAATCAAAGTTAAAGAAAACATCTTATTCAAGATTTTCTGGTGACGCTTTAAGTATAAGAGCTCATTACAGTTTTAATAGAGTTCTAACTAATGATTTTTACTAAATTAAATTATATTACATAAAGAATGGCAAGAAAAAAAACCTCATTTGGTCACAGTATCTGCTTTTTTTTTTACTATAAAAAGATATTAAACATGACAGGTAAAGGGCAGTTCAATTATTTTTTAAATAGACTTGTTAAATTTCACATGACATTATACTCATTCAATATTAAAATATTATTTATCATTATAGACACACACATATTTATATATGTATTTATTTTTCTGCTCAAGTCAGGTTGAGATAAAAAGTGTTGTATTAAACAAAACATCACTTCTGACTTATATTTATCATATGAAGTAACAACATTAATCCATTCTATCTTATTCTTCTCTAGAATGACTTCTTTAAAAGTGATTAATCAAGGGATATCAGATAAATAGTGCTAAAAAAAATTAGTTTCTGTTTAGATCTGACATTAAATCAACAAATATATGTTTAATTGACTGCAATTATATGATGTCTCACATTTACCTCCTTGAATCTAGTCTAAAGTGATAGTGTATTGTATTTGTTAATGAAGTGTTAAATATAAACTAGGATAATCATGTGATATTTTATTTAGTATATAGTATTCTTTTGTTAAGTGACAAAATGTGCTTTATAGTTAGTATAGAAGACAGAGACCAATAAGTAGCATTATATTGACAGACTTAATAACTACATAAATCTTATTTAGAGATTTAAAACTTTCTAGCTACCAGCCTGAGTAGTATTGAAGTATAAAAATGTTTGCCAATCTGATGATGTGATTGATATTTTAATCTAGTGTCTATTGATTATTTATGCTTACATAGATAACTCTAAAACATAATAAAATTATATGATTATTATTGGTACAAAATAGTTTAGGAAAGAGATAAAATTTAATGATACATATTACAACATCTTCATTATTATAATTATCTTAGTGTGCCAATATTTTAAATTATCTCATAAACTTTAATGAATCTTTAATTGTAATGATGTATATTATAAATATAAAGAAATTATTTTATTCATTTATCTATAAATTAAACATGATGTGTGATAAAAATGTCCACTTAATAATATTTGTAACTTATAGAATTCTTTTTCTATATTTATTATATTCTCTATAAAACATACATAAATAAAAAGAGATAAATAATAAATTATACCATTAATCATAATTAATAATTATATATGTATATAAAAAGAAGGCTATATCCCCACTGTTTTGGGTGGCATTTGTAACAGATTGGATATGACAGAGCCGAACTAGAGCGATCCTGTTTAGTTATACTCAGCATATTGTGGTGCCATTTGTAACAGATTGAAATGTCCAAAGGGAAATAATAACTCTAATATAGCCTGAATAAAAATATAGCCCAGTTGTTGGTTATCTATGTAACAAAATAAAAAATGAGCCCTAAAGCTGGATATTATTTATAATTGAATAAAATATAGATTAAAGAAAATGATCCTAATTTCATAAATGCCATAAATAATATTATCCATAACAGAATAAATATAATATACTAAGCTAAATGAATGCTAATTAATAAATAATCATTTATGAGTTCAAATAGCATTTTGAATAAATAGAAAACAAACAAAATTATCATTTAAAATATCCCAAATGTAAACCTTATTTAAAATAAATTAAAATAATGCAATTAAATCAAGTACCATAATCTGAAAAACATGATATATGATTAAGATAGTTTTCACTGATAAATGAATGAAACTAATAATAAATCATTAAACAAATTATACTAAAATTTAACATTGTTTATATCTTAATAAAATAGTTCATGAATGTTTGAGATGACAATTTTAATATGTCCTATAACTTTACAATATCTATAATATTTAAATAAATATATATTCTAATGATTAATTTTAAATTCCAATTAAATGAAATTATAAATTATACTACTTCAGCCATACTATGTTCTTATATTAATTTTACTCTTACTAATTAAGCTAGTTATAATAATATGAAATACTCAATAAATGATGCAATATCAATAAACTTATTAGATAATCTTAAATCTATAATGTCCAAGCATATCAATATATATAAAAACTAGATTTCTATTGGATATTTATTCAAGTACAATAATTAATCATATCAATTTATTTTTAATTTCATGTAGCTAGATTACTAAAACTCTGTTATAATAATCAAGACATATAATAAAAATTACTAGTATTGAATATAACCAAATATGAACATTAAAATTTAATATTTAAACTGAATTTATGGTCTACATCAACTAAATTTAAATGTAATCAAAGAAAACTATTCTGATTTGAAACAGAATAGAATATATTATTATCAGCTTTATAATTGAATAAGATAAAGATTTTATTGACTAACTATGAACTTAATATAATACTTAACCAATCAATAATAATTTAAATAAAACACACAGATATTTGACTGTGATTTACTTTATTTACTATAAATATTATTTTATATTCTCACTAATTATAAAATCAATACTGATAAAATTTCTATTTTAATATGATTGTTACTTTTAATTAATGAAAGTGTTATTAGCCGAGAGATATTGCAGCACCTTGAAGCAAGTACTTGGTTGCAGACAGTTGTGGGTTCGCCTCCCAGCCAATGCTATGACATATGGAAAAAAAAAATCACCTCTTTAATTTTCCTTTTTTTATTATTTCTTTCAGTTTCCAATATTTTTATGTTGTTACGTAAAAATATTGGAAACTGAAAGAAATAATAATAAAAGGAAAATTAAAGAGGCAATGTTGATATGTAAATACAAGCAACATTTGGTTAATAGGCAAGCAGCAAACATTAAGATCACAGAATTATGGCAAAGTTGACATCATAGAATTATGGGAAAGCTGACATTTTAAATGTGATAATGGACAAAGCTACAAGTTAGTTGAAAGCACTCCTAAGTGACGGTTATACATATATTTTTTATAAGCTTTTAAATACTGTATTTTTAAATATATATATATATATATATATCTACATGAGCACCTTAATATTTTAACTAATTTTCAGACAGGTTAGAATATTTAAGCAGATGTGTAGAGAAGTAATTGTGTTTTTTTTTTTTTTTTTTTTTTTTTTTATATATATATATATATATATATAGTGCCCATTCTAATTTAGCCTGTGGATAAATTGTAGTAATGTCCATAAAATGAAAACAGAAAAAAAACCACATTTTTTTATATATTAAGGGAAGCTATAGGGTACCTAAGATTAGACCCTACAGGATCAAGTTTCCAAAAGCCTAGGACAAAAAAAAGAGGGGAAATATTTATTCTTTGTTTGTTGTATTGATTAAAAAACCAAAAGAATAGTTTGTACCTTGAATTAGTTAATATTTCTCTTTAAAAGTTAGGATTAGAACACATATAAACAGTTGTCTGTAGACAAACTATTCAATTAATCATTTTCATATTTTAATTATTAAATTTCTTCAAAATTAATCTATACTTAATAAATTCTGCTATTTTTATTTTTTCTATAACAATAATTTAAGTCTAATGGTTTTAGTAATTTTAGTTTTGATTAAGTTATAGTTTGCAAAAATCATTCAGATTATTTTGATAGGCAGATTTTTCAGAATGTAGGAATATCTGAGTGTGTGCTTGTATTTATATAAATAAATTTATAGCTACACGTATATTAAAAGAAAGGTTTTGTTAAAATATTTTTTTTGATTTCTTGTGAAAAGCTATATTGTGTAAAGAATTATATTATATGCTAATTAAACTCACAGGTTAGAGTTTCAGTTGGCCAGTGAAGCCGAAAGTTTTTTAATCAAATATAATTGGAGAAAAAGATAATTAAATTTTATGAAGCTAGATTTGAGACAAAGGTGTGAGGCCATTAAGATAATGGATTCCTTTCAGACTAGTTAATTATTAATAAATCTATTAATCTGGGTTTCTTACCATAGTAAATTTAAAACAGATGTTCATTTTTAAATTAAATGGTTTAACTAATAAAAAGCAGGTGTTTCTTGCCAACAGTGAATTTGAAGCAGATGATTAGTTTTAATCAGATGGTTTGGCTAATAAAATCAGGTTTTCTATCTGGGTGGTCTGTAAAAGACTCAAGGGTATAAAATGCTGGCAATCACTTAAAGAAAAAAAGGAAAACATTAAAATTGTTGAGAGAGCATCTTAAATTGTGGAAAGAGATCCTGCTGAATTGCTGTCATTTTTTCTATATAATTTTGTTTGGAAAGTTTCATATAGCCTAAAGGTAGGCTAAGCAGATACATGTTTTATCTGTGATAATCCAGCCATCTGGTAACTAATGCATATCTGAAGAGTCTGATCCAAAACAGTGCACATCTTGTGACTTATTGTGAAAAATAAGAGAGAAAAACTAATAGTATTTTAAATCAAAAGTGAAAATAAGTAAACTACTGAAAAATGTCAAACCATGCTAGTTCAGTTATGCCAATAACTGAGTTTAAGCCCCAGCAAAAATGATAAAACTATAAAATAACAAATACCTGTAATCTATTAAAATATTTATGCTGAAAGGAACTGAATAAACAATTCCAGTGCCAAAGATTCATATAGAAGCAAGTAACTCCACCATTATCATGGCAGTGACAGAATTGCATGCTGAAGCCAAGAAAGAATAGGACTGTTTCAGTAAACCATTGAAATTGGTAATATACATGTGGTAAAGATTGGTGTAAGTGGTTGCTGCAAAATTTATAAACATTCAACAAGCTGAATTTGAACTTTTGGAAAATGCATGCCTCAGGACAGTAAAAGAATGACTGGTAATATGAATTTTAATTATATATTTTTCTTTTTATTATATCAGGAACTATTAACACAATTTTAATAACAAATTCTTTGTCTTTTATTATCTCTGAATTTTAAAACAAAAATTGAGTAAAAGCAGTGTCAGTAATAATAGCTAGTGTTGTATTGGTGATTTTATGTATTCTAAAATTATTATATGTATCCACTTATTGATGTATTTCATTTTGTGAATTGTATTACTGTGGGTCAATTCAAAATTATGTTATCTGTTTATAGGTTAAAAGGTTTTATTGTTTAATAATAATATTTAATTATAATGGGGATCCACATATACACACAGACTGATATAATTATATTTTCCACACATATATCTCTGTAGCTTGAATGTTGCAAGTGATAGAAATGCTAGCTAGACATGTTAAAATAATGATTAGTGACCATATATTTTAGTGATCCAGTAATAAATGTTGATTTGTTTTATTAAAAGAGGTGTATATTTTATTAAGAGTACTCATTGTTTTAGTAATTATGATTATTCATCATCATTGTTGAATATTAATGGTTAAGTTGTAATTTAAATATAATAAAGTTAGCCAAATAATTATAAGTTTATAAAAGATAAATTGTCTGTTAGGTGTTAGTTCTAAAGCTGTGGATGGAAGTACCATTATTGTTAACATCATCATCATCATCATGTTTTAAATCATTGATCTAGATAAATGTGTTCAGTGGCCATAGATAAATAATGATTTTCACTGTATTTGTTTATCACTTGTGAGACATTATAAGATAATAACCACCATTCTGATCATCAACATCATTCAAGGTTGAGTGAACTGCTACCATAAATCAATAGTCTTTCATATGAGCTAGCAAAACTTATGAAAATGTTGAAATGCATTTATGATATTAAAATATAAGTAGTAATGTTGTCTGATGAATTTTATATGCACAACCAAAGCATAAAGATGTTTTTGCTTTTCTTAATGTTAGTGCAAATGTGATATGTTCCTAAAATACAAAATCCTACATACAGTTATATAATACCAAAAGAAGTTCAAACCTGGTACATTTGTAAGTAGTTATATAATATAACTGTGTCTAGGTTTAGCTAACCTAGTGGCACCCTGATAAACCAATATTCACATAGTATTCTCTTAATATAAAACTAGAGATAAAAAGTGGGTAAAATACTGTTGGATTTGTTTTGAAATATTTTTATTAGATTACCAATGGCATTCTTTCACTACTTGATAGTTTTTATTTAGGTTACAATATATATATATATATATATATATTTTAGAAAAAGTATATATATATATATATATATATATATATATATATATATATATATAAGACTTTTTCTAAAACATTCAAACTCAAAAATCAAAAGGGTCATAATTAATTTATGCAAACATTTGTATAAAAATATTCAAGTATTTTAAATTTCTAGATTACTTGCCAAATGGATATTTTTATGAAATATATATATAATAAAAACTACATATATAAAATTTTAATTGAATGATGACCTAAAATTGAATGATAAGCTTTGGAGGAATGCATAGTAAATATAGTAATTATATATATACACAAATAACGATGATGTACAAAATTCTAGCATAAAGTATTTTAAGTGTGGCACATCACTCATAGCTGTTAATTAATAAAAAAATAGTCAGTCTTCATATATATTAATCAAATCTGTTTTTTTAAAAATCACATTTATATATTCAATAATTACTTAATTGAATACTATGAGATCTTCTAATTTTTAACAATTTGCCACTTTTTCACTCCTGATTATCTCATTTTATTTTGTATAAAAAACTATATACATTAATGTATAGATACACATAAATATGTTAATATTATTATTATTATTATTTTATTATTATTATTATTATTATTATTATTATTATTATTATTATTATTATTATTATTATTATTATTATTATTATTATTATTATTATTATTATTATTATTATTATTATTATTATTATTATTATTATTATTATTATTATTATTATTATTATTATTATTATTATTATTATTATTATTATTATTATTATTATTATTATTATTATTATATAATGAATACTTTACTTTGATGTATTTGTAAATGATAACAAACTTAAGCTTATTAATGATTTCTTGATAAAATTCATTGTATATTTTAATAAATTAAATGAAATATAATACATTACTAACATAAAAATATAAAAAAATATGAAAGATGCCTAAGTATTTTTTTGTCTGCCAAAATTTATGCCTTAAACAACATGATGAATTATTTGAGCTAAGTGATAGTAGTTAATAACTGTCATTATATTTTGCTTTTATTTTATGCAGTTCAACTGTTGATGAGGCAATGGTATTTAAACTTAAATATCATTAAAGCATATAAAAATATATGATAAGAAGTACCTACTTCATTAAAAAGTATAAAAATTGTGATTCTTACCAAAAGATCAATAACTGAAAACTATTTATGAGATCCTTTTGGCATTACTATTATTTATGAAGTATTTATAATTACATGAATGGATCAGCAACAAAATTGTATATTATATCAAATGCTTAGTAAATAGTAAAATGCATAAGCCTTTGTGATTTTGATTTTGCAATAATTATTATGTTCTGTACAAATAACATACTTTAATTTTTTCTTTTAAAAAAATAACATAAAGAAGAAATATTTTTTCTGTTTTTATTAAAAACCCATTACTTAGTTTTATAATAAACTGAACTTTTTTTTTTATTCTTTGTATTTTAGAAGATAAATGGTTTTAAAGAACTTGATTCTAATTATATTAAAAGACAAGATTTAAAGTATTCAGCTGCTATAGTAATATTTCGTTATATTTCATATTAAGAAATATTTAATACAAAAAATACATTTTTATGAAACAATTTTTTGATTTATGTATAAATATAAAAAAACATATCAGAATCAATTTTTGTCAAAATTAAGTATCTCTGGCATGGGCAGATCTTTTATATTAATAAATATAGTCTAGAATTCATTGCATTTTATCTTTTTTGAATTTGTAAAAGTTAATAGTTATCTTTGAACATAGACAATTTTACATAAAGTTGACAAATTATTAAAAACATTATTATATTAGTGCTATAAGTTTGATGCTAAATAGCACACCCATAATATTTTTTTACAAATGTATTGAGAAAATCCATAGAATATTGGTAACACATAAAAAGAAATTCTGGACATATTTTACTTTTAAATGAGTCATATTATTATGCATGTTTAGATGTAATTAAAACTGCTAAACACTTTGATTCAAAAGTGATATACTTAATAGGGATGCCGCATTCACTAATGATAAAGTATAAGAAGCTTTTAAAACCAACTAGAATCAAAAATTGATACTTACAGTGAAAGATTAATAGCAATTATAAACAAAGTCTGCACTAAAAATTATACTTATAATAAAATGATGGAAACTGTAAGAAACATGAATGCTTCAATAATCTACAAAAATAATCTGTGATCAATGGGTTAGTATAATAATACTAATATAGCTTTTCGATTCTAATACTAATGTTGCAATCTCAAACCAATAACTTCTTATTATGTCCAATAATTGGCAAAAACAAACCATTTATTTTGATGTATTATTGTTTATACTTTCTAAATTTTTGAAAAAAGTCCTATCTACCTATAACTAAATAAATACTATGAGCTGGACATTTTTCAACCAACTAGAAAGTATACTAGTTAACTATCATGATTTCAGCATTACATTATGTGAGAGATAATTACAAGTGTATATTGTTTTAATATTTTGGGAGTATAAGTTTTATTCCATGATGTAAACATTATTTCATGATATCAATATATTTTAGAAATAATAATGTTTTATTTTATACATGTATTAATTTGAAAACTATAATATATTAAATTATTTGATATAAATCTTATTAAGTCTCCATAGGGCATTTGTAGGCAGTGGACATATTTCACTAACTTTTTTAAAAAACTAACTTTTCATTATAAAAAATGATTGATGTTTTTTTAAGTGGTTATTAAATATTATATATTTTTACTTGTCACAAAATAATAATCATCATCATCATAATGTCTTAATAAAATAGTAACTCTACAACATAATAAAAATACCATATTTTTTGAATATGAATATATATAGAAAAAACATAATTTTGGGATACGAACCATATATTATTTTGCATTACAATCCGATATTTCGATGGACTAGCAACCACCATTATCAAGGTTAACTTTTAAAAGAACAATTATTAGATCTCAAAGAATAACGTGACTCAGTATTTTAGTATTAATTATTTGTTTGACTATTTTCATCATCTAATATTAAGAACTGAATAGAAACATTTTAAACATTATTTAAATATACTAAATATATTTAACTGTTAGTAGCGGTATACAAATTAGTACTGAACACAATATTTTGAGACATATTATTCTCTTTTCTTGTTCAGATGTTGTTGGCCTGGCCAGTGGCAGTATTAGCATGGGAATCAAATCTCGACCAATCCAATTCTAGTATTGTTACTTGTCAGTCCAACAACACCTGAAGAAAGAGGAAAATGACAGCACTTAAAATGTTTTAATATTAGATGCTGGAAATGGTTTAATAAATAATTAATATATGCATATAAAAATATTTTACTGACTACAAATTTCTTTTTTTTTAAAAAAATATATAATTAAAATTTGAAGCCACAATGCATCCAAGACAACTAAATTAAATTAGTTGTGCAGGTCAAGATAATAGTGCAATATCCCTTAAACCGCTAATTTTATCATTGGTTGTATCAGATAAAAATCAAATCTTTTAATTGGCCAACTCACAAACTGAAGACAAAGCCTATTGTTAAAACATATTCGCCTATAATATTAAATTCAACTCAGATACATTTATAAAAAGTATATAATTAATTTTTCAGGTCATGAAAAAAACGAAAGTTCTTTCAAAAATAAATTGCTATTTATTTATTCTAAAATATTCAACATCGGCAACATAAAAGTTATAATGTAAACAAAAAGATCGACTTTTACGTTATAGAAAAGTAAATATTTCTTTTTACTACAACTTCAATATTTGGACTAAAATCTTCAATATTTTTCGAAAATAATTTTGTTTTTTTATTATTCTCTCTGAAAATTATGTTTAATTTCCATAAATATTATTTAATAATAATTTAAATCGTATTCGAAATGAAAATCTCAGCGTTTTTCTTTATTTTCTTTGATCAGGCAGTTTCTTTGTTCTTTCCAGCCAATCAGAATGCCTTTTTCGGCTGAGAGCATGCTAAGAACCAATCACAAATAATGTTCCTTCTTTGTTTAGGTTTAAATGCGTTTTTTTTCTATTTTTTACTTCTAAAATAAATCGGAAGATGTCACCATCGTACAGAACTTTTAAAAACGAATTCAATACGTATTTAACGAAAATTTTCGTATGAAAACGAACTCAGTTAGAGTGATTTCAGATGTCGACGAGGAGCCTCGTCGAGCGCGGGCAAAGAGTTAACAAAACTACATCTTTAACAAAAAACAAGTTTACTTTTGATTAGTATTCAAGTTTTTAAGTGAGTTTACAGCTTAACAATTAATCTACATAGTGTTAACATTTTAAAATACCACAAACTTCTCTTAATTCTCATCTAAAATCTATTTGTTTATTAAAAATGTATTAAATTAATTTACATCATTCATGATAGGAGAGTCTTGATTACAAATGAGAATTTAAAAAAAAAATTGTAATACTTTTAATTTTTCAAACCTATATTAACTTTCATTCCAATATCAGCCTTTCAAGCTAATTGAGCACGCACCTTTTGAGAGTGTTAAATAAATGAATACTCTCCTCTTCAATCCAAAATATAGTATTTATACAGGAATAAAAAGAATCTCTCTTATTCCTATGACTCAAATTCTTTTATATGAGCAAATCTGAAGAACTGTCGAAGAGAGCGTGAGTAGATAGATACTCACTTTAAATTACTATTTACGATGTTTTTTGACTGAATGACGTCGGTGTAATTACTTAGAATTTACTAAATGCCATTCTTACTGAAACTTAATTATGAGTAAATAAGCAAATATTTTATCTAGCACCATGCTTGCAATTATACTTCATTCCAATATCAGCCTTTCAAGCTAATTGAGCATGCGCCTTTTGAGAGTGTTAATAAACAAATAAAATAAAAAAACATCAAGTGGTAAAAGCTAAGTTAAAACCAAAATGGATCAAATTGGCACATTTTACCTCTCAAATTGGGTGTGTGTGACGTAATGCTAGTGAGAGATGTTGTTACAAAAACTATATATATTTAGCATTACACATTTATAATTTAAAAATAAATGATTAAATTATTAATGGGATGAAATAGAAAAAAAAGTAAAATGTTTAGAGTAGTTTTCTTTTGTTTAAGATGCATTTTTTTCTTTTAAAAAAAGATTGCATTAGTTATATTTTCTTTAAAAAGAGAATAAAGCTTTGCCTTGAGAATGGGGTAGGGAAAGATTTAAAACACTCTATCCTTGTTAAAATAAGTAAATAGAAAAGGTTAGAATAAAATTTGTTAATAAACATAAAGTTAGAATAAAATTTGTTTGTAAAAACAACTTTTGAAAACGTAATTAGTTAAAAGATGACTGGTTGATAAGAAGCTAACTAATAAATTAAATAATTAAAAACTATACAAACTATCCCAACAATATAAAATAATGAGATAGTAGATAAATCTGAGAACAAGATTAGATAAAAGGTAATGTAATATCTAATTAAAAACAGACTTTAAATTATGATCTTAATTAAAAAATAGATTTAAGGGTGATAAACATTAAAAATTGTGGAAAACAATGATAAATGAAAATTATAAAAGTTTGCAGTTGTCTATTAATAGTCAGTCAGAGCTGCAATCTATAAGTCAGTCAAGTTTGTGATATATACAGTTGGGATTGCTATTAGTGTTATTGATATACATTTCACATTGCTATTAGTCCAGTCAGTATTATTGTTCAGTTGAGACGGAATGCAGAATATTCAGAAATTGTAAATGCAGTAATAAACCAGTCAATTACTGTTGTGGTCAACATCAATACAGAAGCCACAGAACAGCCATATGAGTGTTTGACAACTTCAGGTCCCATTGTTTTCCACTAAAAGCAACTGCACTTGCCTGGAGCCAACACTTGGAGCAAATGCATAAGCTTTAAAGAAGATGATTCTGCATACTCTCACCCTCCATTGTTGAGTCAAACAAATGAAGACAAGCCTTATTGATGGTATCAAAAGACCAACCAGTTAGAAAATACACACTAATGAAAACCTAGGTAAAGATAATTAAATAACTAAATAGACACTTGATTTTAAATGAAATGAACTTTAACAAAAGTCTATTATAACTACAACCTAAAGTCATCATTTAGATTTTCTTATATAAAAATTTATTGTTATTTTATGTTAAGTATATGTGTGTGCATAAATAAATAAATAATGTTTGCTTAAGTATTAGTTGGTCTATTTTCTGTTTTGTCACTGTGTCATCATTAATTTAAGAATATAGTTTTTTTTTAAGTGTTAAATGTGCTGGAACTTGAGACAGAGTATGAGCTAGTCATGGGATATGTCAAGTACTTGATTGTGTGCCTGTTGTCTGAAGCACGAGTACTATATAACATTTGGTTGGATGGAGGCTGAGTTTGATTCTCAAAACAAATAAAATGGATGGCAAGGGTTTGATTCCAGCAGTCAAGATGGGCAATAGTCAGGAAATGTGATTCTGATCTAAATGTAAAAATCATTGATGGCTATGCTATCAATGGTATTCTCCCCTCTGCTTGAAGGGCTGGTCCATTCCCATAATATTAAAAATATAAAATAAAAATTATGTTAAAAGGTATTCAAACCTAGTTAATAAGGCTGTTATTCAACAGACCTGGTTCAATATATATATATATATATTTAAATAAACAAATATATATATATATATATTTAAATAAACAAATGTGTTTGATTTTATTTTCCAGTCTTTTACCACCATAAAAAAAGTGTTTAATTTAAATAAAATCATAGTGTTACAAATAATATAAGTCATTTATTTTAAATATAAGTAGTCTATTTATCCTTCAATTATATTATTTTACAAACCAGAATTAAATAATGAAACAAACAAAAACATACTTCTAAAATGTTATATAAAATGCACATTAAGTTTTGATAAAAATATTTAAGATTTTATTTTAAATTTACCTAATCTTCTCCTTAGTTAATTCTATTTATATATATTCCACATATGTTTGCACATCATTAATCTAAACACACACACACACACACACATATATATATATATATATATACACGTACATATATATATATATATATATACGTACATATATATATAACTAAATATAATAAGTAAATATGTGAACTGAATTATCTTTAAAGATCATTGTTTATTCTTAAATGAATTATTTATATCAACACCTTTTATAATATATGCAATAATAATAATAAAACTATTATGATATTGTCTATACTTCAGAATCCTGGTGCTTCTTATCAAGGTCTCATGTGAAAAAAGTCTGAGATATAAAATATATTTAAAGTTTTATTTTAATTTCAAAGATGCATTTGACAATTATAATATGATAGAATTTGTCTGAAGGTTTGTAATGATGGCATATTATAAGATGTGATATGTTGGACTATTTCCATCATTTATGAGTGAATGTTGAATGTAAAGAAAATTTTAAACTTTATTCAAACTTTCCAAATACAAACAACTTGTTAGTAATAATACACAAATAGACAATACAGATTAGTAATTACACAATGTTTTGAGTAGTATTATCCTCCACTCTCAGGTATTTCTGGCCTATGTACACTGTGACAATATTCACTTAGAAGTTGAATTCGCACCTTTAGATTCTTGAATATCGAATTTTAAGGCAAAAGTTCTACCAACTGAGCTATTCTGTCAAAGGCAATATATAGTAGAAATTTGATATATTTATATATGAGGGTTTGTTCAAATCCTCCTGATTCCTTCAATTTTTTTTATAATAAGTCTAATTAATCTTGCTCTTAGGAAAATAAATAATTAGACTTGTTATAAAGAAAAAAATTGAAGGACTCATGAGGATTTGAACCAACCCTCATATATAAATATATCAAATTTCTACTATATGTTGCCTTTGACAGAATAGCTCAGTTGATAGAGTGTTTGTCTTAAAATTCATTATTCAAAAATCTAAAGGTGTGAGTTCAACTTCTAAGAGTTCAACTTCTAAGTGAATATTGTCACTGTGCATATAGGCCAGCAACACTCTGAAGAAGAGTGGAGAATAATACTACTCAAAATACTAATCTATATTGTCTATTTGTGTGTTATTACTAACAAGTTGTTTGTATTTGGAAAGTTTAACATTTTCTTTACATTTAACATTCACTCATAAATGATGGAAATAGTCCAACACATCACATCTCATAATATGATAGAATTATAGTAAACCTTGGAAATATTTAAGATTTTTATTGTTGTATAAAATAAGCATTATTTTCTCTTTTTTAGCATATATAATCTCTTCCATTAATTTTAATTATTATCTATTTTGGTTCATTATTCATTTAATGATCTAATACATATAATAAATATATTAATAATTCTATTGTAAAAGATCGCTTAACTTTTTTCATTTTATTGCATAAATACTCCAAGATAATTTTATATTAAC
This sequence comes from Epiperipatus broadwayi, assembly GCA_028023455.1. NCBI lineage: Eukaryota > Metazoa > Onychophora > Udeonychophora > Euonychophora > Peripatidae > Epiperipatus > Epiperipatus broadwayi. The sequence continues at coordinate 39,621 of JAQFVV010013694.1, read as the reverse complement.
TTGTTACAAAACCCTGTGAAAGATGTCTTTCAGGGATAACACTTATTTTGATTTAGCCTTCTATTTTTAGGCTTCAATTTTGTGACTAATTTATATATATGTAATACTGTACAAAATTTTGCTTACAAAAGTGCAGAATGAATGGAAGAGCAAGAAACATGGCTTAATTTTAAAACACAGACATTTTATACAATTTTTTCAATGACATCAACTTGGAAACAGTATCTAATGATCCACTTAATTTTATAACTTTTTATTATAAGAATTGTTATTTCATTTAATCAAGAAATCTTTTAGACAAACTAGCACTTCTGAACAAATTTTTTTATTCTAAAATTTAAAAATAAATATTTTAAAACAAAAATATTAACACAATAAATATACAATTGTTTTAAAATCATAACTTAAATAAAAATAAATGAACACATTTTGTATACTTATTTATTTAACATAAAATATATCTTTAATTATATTAAAACATCGTAAATAGTAATTTAAAGTGAGAATTCTACTCACGATTTCCTCAACAGTTCTTCAGATTTGCTCATATAAAAGAATTTGAGTTGTAGAAATAAGAGAATCCTTTTTATTCCTATATAAATACTATATCTTGGATTGAAAAGGAAAGTATTAATTTATTTAACACTCTCAAAAGGCGCATGCTCAATTAGCTTGAAAGGCTGATATTTGAATGTAATAAAACTAATTATTATAAAATAATATTTTAAAAGTATGTGCAATTTAAAATTATTTAACTGACCTAACACACACACACACGATACATTTATTTACCATTGTGAAGTTTCAATGCAATTACAATAATTGATCTATTATATTGCTTAAAAATATTATAATTATATAAAAAAAACAATAACAAACATCTTTATCTTATTCTCTAATGTATTCTTAACAACCCTATATCAATAATATATATCATTTGATCATCTTAAAACAGCCAACCACATATAAATCAATGAAAAAGAAATTTTTTTAAAAGAATACAAGTTCCAAATTTGAACCTAATCATGGATGGTGTTATATAATGTATTAATTGCAAAGCAAGATGCATAATTGATTATGACAGTGACTAAATGCTGGTTACTTTTAAGGTAACAGTTTTAATAATAATTATAATAAAAAGAGATAAACAACTAGGTTAAAAAAGAGAAAAAGATTCCTTTTATTTTGCAGACTTAAAAATAGCTTGCATTCTCTCCAAATTTAACTAACAAGCAGAGTTCAAAGTTCAAAGCTTAAAACTGAATTATTCAAAGTTTGAAATTAAAATATGTATCAAAACAAAAGGATTCAAGTTTATTTTGTTGAAAATATCAAGATTATATAAAAAGATTTTTGTATAATAACAACTACTTTTTGTTAGTGTAATAAATAAAATTAACTAAAAAAATAATTAGAATGATAACTTGTGATTTATTTTTTTGTTTAAACAATGAACAGTTTAAATAAAAAGTGTAATTAAAATTTTATTAAAAGCTCACACTCTTTCCAGCCTTCCTTCAGTCTGTCTTTTGTTTAGCAGTCATCTTTAGCTGTTTGTAAAAACTTCAAGGTTTACTTTTATTTAGAAGCCAAATTATGAATAAAAAATAATATTGTGCCTTAATTATGATGACATATAGTGGTTAAATCCACTGTGTGTGTACCATTTACCAAGAATACGATGTAATCCCATTTAATTATCTTTTTAAAACCTGATATGTGATCAAACTGAGTTTGTTTAACTTACATTAAAATTATGCTTGCACATATACATGTTATATAAAACCCCTCTCTCCTGTTGTAATTGTATCTTTAAAAAGGTGAAGAAACATGATCTAAATTTTTTTTTACAATATAAAGCAGTTACAAAAATTTAAAAACATAATATTTTAAAATCTGCATGACTGGATACTATAGCTTTTTAAATACTGGAATAGTCCACAGTATAAAAACAAACAAATAAAGGAAAGTGTTAAACTTAACAAAAAGAGGTTCTAAAACAGAGACTCTGATAAAGCTTTTAATATTGAAAGTGTGAGTACCTGAAATATGATAACATTTATAATAATTTTATTTATATATTTATTATTTATTTATATTTTATAATTTAATATGATAATATCTTAATATTTTGTATGTCTTAATGTATAGCATTATGTTTTTTGAAACAATATAGGACAGTATAATCAATGAATATTATCACATTATAAATAATTTTTTTGTTATTTATTAATCTAGAATCCTGTCTCTCTTTTCATAAATTCTTACCATTTAAATATAATAAATTAATTTTATAATAGCTTCTTAGATGAGAGTTTATACTCTATCAAATTAGTCAAGGTATAGTTTAATAATATTGATGATGTAGAATCTTTTCCCATGGATTTTCCAGTACCGGTGGCACTATGGTTTAAACCTAACATAAAATTTTAATCCATACAACATCTGATTTTCCTTTAGTTAATTAAGAGTGGTTTAATGGTCTAGAACAGTGGTATTCAAACATTTTAGCAGTATGAACCTGCATGGGACATCGAGATAACATGCCAATCCAAAATTAAAAAAAATCAATACTCAAATTTTAATTGCTCAAAAACTAGGACTAGGTAATATTAAAAATTAGGAAGATGTTAATTTATTTTTTATTTCATACAAAATAAACATAAGTGTCAATACAAGTACAATAAACTGAAAATTAATTTTGTAGTTACCAAAATATTAGGTTGAAAAATCAACTAGTATTAATCATTTATAAATAGTTAAATTAAAATATGGTGTATAACATGTAGGAGCTTAAAAAAATTCAGTTTAAAAAACTACAAAAGGAAAATATTTAATGTGATTTATGAGTCTGTTTCTTGTTTACAAGTAGCAATATTTCTGGCTCCATTTTTCTCAATTTGAGTCTTAAAGGTAGCTCTATTGATAATTTGTTTAGGTATTTAGATTTTAGGTAGAGAAATTGGGAAAATCCCATCTCACACTTATAAGATGAGGCAAATGGTAATAATATGTTTAGAGCTGCATCAGATAGTTCTATATATTCATTTCGAACTTTAAGCCCAAAATTACTCAATTCAAACTCTTTGAAAACAAATTTTAATTCTCCATCAGATGATAACTCAGTTTTTTACTTAAATAAAATGATAAATTTTTGGATAATACATACTGAAAGGGATTTCAATTCCATTCAGAGTCAGAAAAATCTTCCAGAAAATAAGTATTAAATTGATATTTAAGATTTTTCAAGTGAGTTGTTATATCTTTTATAACTGATTAAAAAACTTTTACTTTGTTTTCTATGACAAAACTTTCTAAAGTAGGAAATGGTGCAAAATTTATCTCCTTGCAGTATGAGCATCACAAATCTATTTTCTTTGTAAAGGCATTGATTTTATCATTGGCCATAAATATATTTAATTGTTCACCTTGAAGACTTAAATTCAACTCATTTAATTTGAGAAAAATATCACTTAATGAAGCTAACATACATAGCCATTCTTCATCAGTTAAACAGTATATAAATTTTGTATCTTTATTATTGACGTTTAAAAACACAAACACCTCATCTTTATATTCAGGTAGTCTTGTTAGGACTCTATCCCTTGAAAACCAATGCACCTCTGTATATAAAAGAAACTGCTAATGTTCACTGCCCATTTCTCTGCATAAATGCAAAAAAAATGAATTCAGAGAATGTGCCTTTATAACATTTATTATTTTAACTCCAGTATCTAAGACAAACTTTAAGTTCGATGGCATGTTTTTGATACAAGCACTTCTCTATGAATCATACAGTGAATCCATGTTACATTAGGTGAGACTTCTTTGATTCAGGATAGAAATCTACTGTGTTTTTCACCCATGACATGAGCTCCATCACTGCACACCCTTACACAATTTTTCCAAGAAATATTGTTTCCACATGATGTATGAATTTACCCCTTTAAATATTTCTTCTCTTGTATTCCTTTGTAGTTCCTTGCAAAAAAGAAAGGTTTCCTCAACTTCATTTTTGTATTTATATTTTGCAAAACAAATTAGTTGCGCAGTGTTTTGGCAATTACAGGATTCATCCAACAGAAGACTTAAAAATTTATTTTTTTGAATTCTGATTTTAAGTTTGCTTTCCACATTATCTGTCAAACATAATGCCTACTATATCTTGAGCTGCTGGAACAATTAACTATTCAGAAATTGTGTACAGCTTGTCAGATTTAGTTATATGATAGCTTACTCATAAGAAGCCTCCATTGCTTTTTTGTTAATATCAGTAAAAGTATACATAAAGTTTTGCTTACATGTCAAATGCTCTATTTTTTTCTGAAAAAAATCAATGGTTTTATCTTTGGATTCTGGGTGTTTGGTGTATAGGTGCCTCTGCAGTTTATTTGGTTTCAGTGACTCATTTGACAATACTGCCAAGCACATAAGGCATCTAGTCCTTGGTTTATCATCTTCATTGCATACAAAACCATATTTTATAAACTCATTATCAAAATTACAAAATCATTTGTTTTCTTTTTTATGTCTAGACTCTATAGAAGCAGCTTCCAAAAGTATTTAGACAGTGTCAGAAGTTAAAACAGCTGAAATCGAAGCGCTCTTCTCGTCATTTGTTTCTTCATTGTCTGTTTTTTCAATTATGCTACCAGTTTTTAGCCACTTATACATGAGGGTTCATAAAATTTATAACTTTAAAAGCAGTCCGTTTATAAAAATAAAGAACCTATTAGCAGTTAGTTAGATATGGTTTGGAACACTTTTGAATCAGAAAATGAAGAATTAGCACGTATTTAAAAGATTAAAATTATGGGGCTATACTATCCCCCTATGGACATTTAATATTTATTAAAAAACAAGTAAATGACAATTATTTTGTATTAGTGAGTCTTATAGTTAATGTCTGATTTATGCTTTATTTTAACTAATCTGAATTTGTAAATAATGCTTATTATTACTTTAATGAAACCATTTGTTAAAAAAAAGGAAAAAATAAATTTGTAAAAGTTTTTCCTTACTTGATAAAAGTATTTTTTAAAGTTAGAAAGAAAAATTATTATATATCACATATGTGTGGTAAGTTTATGATTTGTATAAAAGTTATTAATAAAAGGAAAAAAAAGATAAAGAAATAATGATAATCATGTAAATGCAATATAAACATATATATTGTCCAAATCACAAATAACCTTAGTTAGCAATGTAGTTATTTCTATTAGTCTCATTTGTTCATTATCATCATCATCATCATCAACCATTATCAATCCATTGCAGGATGAAGGTCCCTCCAAGTTCAATCCATCTTTTTTGATCTTTAGCTTCTCATCTCCATATCACCCCATACACACTTTCTTATTTCATTCATCTATCTCACATGTGGTCTTTTTCTGGGTCTTTTACAATCTCTTGGAATCCAGTTTAAGATTTTAATTGTCTATCTATTGTCATCTCTTTTAGCAATATATCCAGCCCAACTGCACTTCAGTCTTTTAATTTTTTCAATGAGGTCAGTCACACCTACTTGTTCTGTTACCCATATATTGTGTTTTCAATCTCTTCTTGTTACTCCCAACATTGTATCTCTCCATACTTTTTGTGTAGTATGAAGTCTTTGTATTGCTCTTCTATTAAGTGTCCAAGTCTCAGATTCATAAGTAAGAACTGGTAAAAAGCATTTATTAAAAACCTTCCTTTTCAAACACATAGGCATATTTCCTTTTAGTATCAAGTTATTTCTACCAAAAGCACTCCAACCACATTTAATTCTATGATTAATTTTATCCATTATGTTTCCATCTTATTAATAATCTGACCAAAGTATTTGTAATTGTTACCTTCTTTTAACTCATAATAATCAATCTTTATTTTTATATTTTGAAAAAATTCATTAAATATTATTTAGTGTTTTTAACATTTATCTCAGGTCCTACTTACCTACTTTCATCTGATAACTCCTGCAATATTTCCTGCAGCTCTAAAGCATTATTTACAAAAACAACTACATCATTTACAAAATTGATGACTTAAATAATCTCCATTTACTTTCACTCCTTTAGCTTTTCATTTTAATCCACAAAATACTTCTTGCAGCACTGCTGAAAAATGTTTTGGAGATATGGAGTCAGCCTGTCTTACACCCTTTTTAATGTTGACTTTCCCAGTATTATTATGTAATTTAATTATTGCTGTTGCATTTTTATAAATAATTTTTAAAATATGACCATATCCTGGATCTATACTTTGATGATTCAATGCTTTAATCACTGAAGAAATGTTTATAGAATCAAATGCCTTTTCATAATCTACAAATCCAAAGCATAATGACCAACTCATATTCATTTGTCCTTTCTATAATATTTTTCAATACCTGGATATGATCTACTGTACTAAAACCACTTTTAAATCCAGCTTGTTCTCTTGATTTGTGGAAATCCAGTGTTCTCTGTAGACGAGTTGTAATTATTTGATAAAAATTTTGTATAAAACTGATAAAAGGTTTATAGGTCTATAATTTCTAATATCTTCTTTATTACTTTTAAAAATATTAATATTAATACTGCATTTCTCTAGTCATCTGGTACATTTTTATCATTTAGACATTTAGTATATAACTATGCTAAAAAAAAATTTTATTTTTTCACCTGCTCTTAATATATCAATTATAATTACATCATTACATGAAGCCTTTCCTTTCTTCATACATTTAATTGTATGTCTGATTTCTTTATTCAAAATTCTGGGCAATTTGGAAGATGTAATAGATAAAGAAGGTACTTGTTCTTTATTATTATATAATTATTGATAAAAGTCTTGTATCCATTTCATGATGTCACCTTTTTTTTTTAGTAATAATTCCATATTTTTTTCTTATTGCAGATATAAATTTTCTACCAATACCAAAATGTTGGTTTACACTCTTGAGGCTTTTATTCTCTTCTACAGATTTTCTTGCTAGTTTACAGTTATACTTTCTTATATCATTTACAGCTCTTTTCTGCACCATTTTACAAAATTTGAGGTATTCAATTTTTTTTAATGCATCATTTTTGTATATCATCATATTCCTTCTTTTCTTCATAAGTTCCTATTCTCAGTAGAAATTTTATTGGTTCATTGCTGCTTTTTTTACCACCTATCTTTGTTGCAGTTTTTAAAAGTGTATCAGTTATTTTCATATTAATTTTATTTAAATATGAATCATGTTCTAATTTAAATTCATAAAAATGATTCTGAAGGTTAGAAATATCAACTGTAAATATTGTTTCTCTTAATAATTTTTGTGTCTCTAGTTTTGCATTAACACATATCTTATATCTCACTAATCAATGATCACTTCCTGTGTTAAATTTATTAAGAATATTACAATTTTGAAATATGTATGTTCTGTTAGTCAAAATATAATCCAGTTCTATTGTACCTTTATTTAGATGCTTCCATGTCCATTTCCTTTTAACATTTTTCTCAAAAAAGTAATTTATAATATGAAGTTTTTTTTCTTCTGCAAACTCCACAAGTTTATGACCTTTCTCATTTCTATTACAATAATCAAAATTACCTACAGCATATTCATCTTTCATTTGTTTAGCGATTCTAGCATTAAAGTCTCCCATAAGAATTTTAGTTAAACTTATATTTGATTACTGAAATTGGATTTTATGTAGATGATTATATATTTGTAATTGTTTGTTCAGTGTTTAATAATTTACATATGTTCACATTAATATGAGATAATACATTCATATCAGTTTGGTGAATTAGGAATCAATCTCAGAATGAGCCATCCCTGCATAAATTGTAATTGAATTAAATTAGTTTAGGGCCAAAATCTCACTTCCTATAATTATTATATAAAATGTTTGTTTATTCAGTTAGAGTTCAGACCAGAATGTTATTCCTTTATAGTTATTATTATATAAGTGACTATGTTTAGGAATATTCCTTATGAATATTGTAATAAAGATGGTATTGATATCTATCCCATTTATAACATATGTATGTGTAAGTTCTAGAAGATATTGACTCAAGGAAATGTTATATTTATGAATTAATACATGTACAAAATTATATTTAAGTTTATGAAGATTGAATTAAAGGTACAGTGAATGTGACATTATCTATGAATAAATCAATAGTATGATGTATAAAGATTAACAGATTTTGTTAAAGAAATAAATTGCATATCAATTAATGATTGTACTTTGTAAATAAATTATTATTGTATGATTTGTTAATTTTATTAAAGAAAATAAGTTGTACATCAATTAATAAGTACACTTGTAAGTAAATTATTATCACATGATTTGTTACATTTCTTATGAAAGATTGCTTAGTGTACTATCATTCATTGGAAGTAACTTATGTTTTCCATGATTTAGCCTGGAATTACAAATGGTGCTGTGTAATGCTTACATTATTATATTGAAAAAAAAATATTATTTTAAATATATATATGTTAGACTATTTCCTGATGCTTAAAACCTGGTGGAATCCTTGTAATTTATGTAAATAAATAAATAAATAGACAAAAATTTAAAATTGCGAGATATGCTATTCTGACCATACATAGTAACACTTTCTATTTGTAAATTTTTGCATTGGTCTAGACTAATAATACATTGTTTGTAATATTAATACAACAAACAATTTAAAAACTAGACTTAGATGGATTACTTTTGATATAAATAACTTAATATTTAAAAAAAAAGTCCAATAGTTTAAAAATAAAAATAAAGGGACACTTAATAGAAGAATAATACAAGCTCTTTAGTTCACACAGAAAAATATATTTAGTATAACAAGATAATATCAAAAGTAAAATATAAAGAAATCAAGGACAAACATGTATCAGTTATCACACTTAAAAAAGTACAAAGCTGAAATATATTTGGGATTGGCATATTGTGTAAAGAATAAAGGGAGTAGTATGACAGCTGAAATTTAAAACTGGATTGCAGAAAACTGTAAAATTTAAAATGAGATAACATATTGCTGCTATAGTGATGTGAAGAAAAAGTTAACATAAGAGATATTGATAAAACATGAAGATACTGTAACTTGCAGTAGATAAATATTGATTGAAAATGATGATGACATTATATCAAAAATTATTTTGTTGTTATGTTTCACAATTTTCTATAAACAATAAGAAAAGTGTAAATAATTTTTAGTATTTACAAGTTAGTTTTTACCTCATTTTTAAACTTTATTATCCACTGCAGGATAAAAGTCTCTCCAAGTTAATCCATCTTCTCTGATCTCTAGCCTCTCTTTTCCACATCATCCCCAACATACTTCCTTATTTCATCCATTTATCTCACACACCTACTGTCATCTATTTTAGTAATATGATCAGCCCAACTCCAATTCAGTCTCTTAATTATTTCAGTAATGTCAATAACATCTGTTTGTTTTCTTACCAATGTATTTCATTTTTGAATTATTCTTGTTACTTCTAACATGAATCTCTCAATACTTTTTTGAATAGTCTGAAGTTTTTGTACTGATCTTATGTTAAATGTCCAAGCTTCAGATCTATATGTAAGAATGAGTAAAATACATTTATCAAAAACCTTCTTTTTAAACACATGCATATTTCTGTGTAATATTAAGTTATTTCTGCTAAAGGTACTTCAACCAAGTTATGCCTATGATTAATTTCATCCATTATGTTTTCACATGTAGTAATAATCTGACCATGATATTTGTAGTTGTTAACTTCTTCTAACTCACCATTATCAATTTTTATTTTCATTTTATGAGAAAATACATTAAACATTATTTTAGTTTTGAATTGCTGAGTTCTTTTAAGGCTTTCAAAAAGAATCCAAGGGTCTTTTTTAGTTAAAAGCAAACACTTTTCAGCAGCCTTATTATTGTTAGTTTTATTTAAATCTAATCATTAGTTCTACTAACCATCAACATTAATGTAACAGAATAATGATACCTATTGAATATCATAATGTGCATATTAATCTCCACCAATTATAAAATATAAATATTTAGAATTAGTAGATAAATACTTTCTTTGAATATGTCAACTGACAAAATGTTCAATCTTCAAAATCAAATTGATTGTAATAAATAAATATAAATAAAAAAGTCTGCCATGAGATTTGTGAAAATGACATTTTAGTTGTACTTATATGTTGGATTATTTTTATCATCTAACATTAAATCATGAAAATCTTTAGAAATTTGTTTTACATTTAATTACTAGTAATAGCACATATGTGCACTTCAAATAATATTATTCTCCTCTCTTCTTTAGCTGTTTCTGGCCTGACTATTCACAGTATTAGCATGAAAATCAAACCTGGATCTTTAGATTTTTGATACTGAATATTAAGCAAATATTATATGCAACTGAGCTATTTTGCCAAAGGCAACATTTAATAGTAATTTCATATATTTATCTATGAGGTTCTTTTTGATATCTCCACTTTTTTTAATAGCAAAGGTAATAAATGGCTTCCAGACATTGTGTATTGTCACAGTACATTGATTTATAAAATTATTTGTCATTGTCATGTAAGCAGCTTCTTTGAATTTTCATCTTTGTACTTTTTATTCCCTGTCCAATATTATTGTATTTCACCAATCAAACACATGTTTACTGGTACATACATGATCTGTTGCTTTAGATACATCTGTATTTTTTTCTAATGGTGTTCATTCAATCACTGGTCTCATCAATATACTTTTTTCCACAGTAGATGACAGTAGATGTTTTTGTTTTTCAGCATTACAAGTTTAGGCTTTGTAGGTGTTAGAATTTCTTGTACTATGATATGGCTCTGAAAAGCTGTAAATACTAATATGTGTGCAATTACTAACAGTTAAATGTAACTGGAAAATTTAAATAAAGTTTTAATTTTTTTTCTAAAGACATTCATAATTTAATGTTGGATGACAGAAATAGTCTGACATATAAGTACAAATGGAAAAGTCTGTTTATAATTTCTGCATTGATATTTAGATTTTTCAAGTTTCTATTTACCTGATGAATAAACATTTTTTTAAAGATATATTTATAGTAAGAGAGTTATATCTGGAAGATTTTACACAGAATGATAGTTTGTAATTTCTTACAAATTTGGAGAAGTGTATTACAAATCTGAAAGATTTCACTGACTACAGATATTTATCATATGCATGTCAATTTCTTATGTGTGTGTTTGCATATGCATGTATATACATTTAGATAATTTATTTAGCATTCATTTACTGCATATATACATGTGAGATGTTTTAAACAGAAAATTAAGCTGCATATCAAATATGATTAAAATTTTTTTTTCTTGTTAGAAAGCAAAGTAGTCAAACATTGGTGGCCTAGTATTTAGCATAGCTGCTTTCCAAGCAGCTGGCCCAGGTTTGCTTCCCAGTCAGTCCATCTGACATATGGAAAATTAAATTTTTAAACAATTAAATAATGTAATCTTAAATTAAGTAAAGATAAAGTCATTAATAAAGTGTTAAAAATATGTAAATATATTTATTAATTCAAGAAGAATATTTCAAACTGTATTCTTCAGCTGCTATTATTCTTATGATCTTTACTATTGTCAATAAAAAGAATCACCCTTTGTACTTAATGGTAGATTTTAGTGATATATATTTTTGACATGTTCCAATGACATTAATTATCTTATTAAACAACAACTCAATGTTGGAGAATATACTAATACATATTTTGAATTAGTTGAATGTATAAATTCTCTTCTAATCACATAAAGGCATTTGATGTATGAATTCATTGATAAAAAAACTCTCAATAAATTTTTATCAAATCCTGCTAATAAATTAACCAACTAATACAGAAACAGTAAATATTATTATAGTCATTCTCTAATTGATTGACAATGAAATGATGATAGACAAATTATATGCAATATACATCAAGCCTACAAACCTATTTATAAGTTGATTTATTTAATTGAATTCTATTAATTATAGATATCTTTTTATATTATCATGTATGACAATAATCCCAAATGTATAAATAGTACATTCACGATTTTATCTATGAAATCCTTATAAAACCATTTTTAATATATTAAATTAATTAACTTTTAAAACGGTTTAAAATGGTCTGCGAAATTTACATCAAATAACAATATCAAATGTCCTTTCACTTACTCAAGAAAAATAGACAGGCTATAAAATGAAAATTAAATTAACAGAAATCAAAAGTTCTTAGTTCCTGTTGAACATAAAATGGCGAATTTTAGACCGTTTTTATATAGGATCTATAAACATTACAGATTTAAGCATGGATAAAATATATCGAGAAACTTATCGATATGGGTTATAAAAAATACTATAGGATAAAAGAAAATGAATAGAAAATGGAAAAAAAAAAAATTTATAAACGCTAAGAAGATATTAATTTTCATTCACCTTTCATTCAATCAAATATATTTTTGTTTATTTACAACATTAAGTACTCTCTTATTTCATTAAAATAATAAAAACAATTGTAGGAATTTATTATTAATGGCATATAAAACGTGGGATAATATCTGAGATAGCCCTAATAGGAGGAAATGACAAATATTTAAATTACTACACAATGATTCAATAAATAAAGATATGAATGCTATAACATTATTAAACATTGATATTTTGTTAATAGCTGTTTCTATCATACAATTTACTCATTCAAGTAAAATCTTGTGAAAGTTTAACATATTTTTTTATTCAAATGTAAAAATATCTATTCCATGTCTTTTATCAAAATCGTTGTGAAAATGGCATTCTCGTTTTTCCTAGTCATTTTTTTTAATTATAAAAAGAATTTTCTCTCTATCGTCACTTATTACTTGCATCGTACATGACATCAAAAACTTGCAATAATTTAACATTTCCCAATAAATCTTTGTATTATTTTTGATGTAAAGCTATATTGGGGAAATGTTTATTTTTTTAATACACAACACGGTGTTTTTTATACATATAACGACAATATTCCTATTAAAACATTTTATGACTCCTTCACATGAAAAAAAAAAAGTTCTATAAAAACATCAAATTTATTTGTTGATTTTTCTATTTTTTTTTTCTTTTTTATTTGAACATCTTTTTAAAATCTTGCTTTACAAATAAAAACCATCAGGCTTTGAAAACAGAAATAAAATTAATTAGTTTGGTGTGTTGAAATTCTTTTTCAAGCTTTAATGATTTAACTCGACCACTGGCTATTTTTTCCACTACTTAATTTAGTCTTTTTAGTACGTCTGTTGGGTATTGTATAATTACCAAGTAAAAATTACTTCTGCCAAGGATTTTCTTTCTTTGGATGTAATAATTGTATTGATTGTATTTCTATCACAGTTATATATTTTTTAACATACACAGGCAAAAAATATTTCCATTTATATATATACAATATTTATGTAGTATATGTATATAATAGATAATTATTAAATTAATTCAAATCATTACACAGGCAGTCTGTTTTATTAATTTAAATATAATTTAAATGAATCTGATTATGTATGACTACTATAAAAGTAAACTGATAGCAATCAACAAAATTGATTAAATTTCATCTTCTATTAGATGCACTTCTCTCATGAAACTGATTAAATTTCATTTTTTAAGAAACGTAATTCTTTCGTGAAATTTTTAATATATTTACATTTATATATGTGTGTACGCATATAAATAGAATCTACTGCTGATTTGGTATATATAAGTTAGTTGGTTTCATTATCATTTTTAGAATAATGTTTCTCTATAGTCAATCCAGATTTTTTTATCTATAGCATCTCTTTTACACATTGTTCCAGATAATATTTTTATTCATTCATCTATTTTGCATTTTTTTAGAAGTATATTGCAATCTTTTAGATTCCAGTTGAGACTTCAAATATTCAACTATTATTATATCCTTTAGCAATATCTCCAGCATAACTTGCCTTTAGTCTTTTTATTCTTTCAATGATATCAATGGTAACATGTTTGTTCATCTCAATCATATATTTTCTTTATGGTTTCTTCTTCTTTCCATATTTCATTAAGTGGTCCAAAATGTATGTATGACAGTTCCTTTAAATATCCAAGACTAAGATCAATATATAAGAACTATTAAAAACACATGTATTAAAACTTTCCTTTTTTGAACACATGGACATATTTTATTTTAATACTAAGTTATTTTTAACAAAAGCACTTCATTCAAGTATAATTTTAAGGATAATTTTTATCTTCTATATTTTCAAATGCAAATATGATCAATATATATATATATATATATATATATATATATATATATATATATATATATATATATATATATATATATATATATATATATATATATATATATATCATCAACCATTAACAATCCACTGCAAGATGAATGTCTCTCCAAGTTCAATCCATCTTTTCCTATCTTTAGTTTCTGTTCTCCACATCACCCCTGCACACTTTCTAATTTCATCCATCCATCTCACATGTGGTCTCTTTCTGGGTCTTTTGCAATCTCTTGGAATCCAGATTAAAATTCCAATTGTCCATCTATTATTATCTCTTCTAGCAATATGTCCAGCCCAACTCCATTTCAGTTTTTTAATTTTTTCAATGAGGTCCATAACACCTGTTTGTTCTCTTACCCATACATTGCATTTACAATCTCTTCTTGTTACTCCCAACATGCATCTCTTCATACTTCTTTGAGTGGTCTGAAGTCTCTTTATTGCTCTTCTATTAAGGGTCCAAGTCTCAGATCTATAAATAAGAACTGGTAAAACACATTTATTAAAAATCTTCCTTTCAAACACATAATCATATTTCCTTTTAGTATCAAGTTATTTCTACCAAAAGCACTCCAACCAAGTTTAATTCTATGATTAGTTTCATCCATTATGTTTCCACTTGTATTAATAATCTGACCAAGGTATATGTAACTGTTAACTCATTTTAACTCATCATAATCAATCTTTATTTTCATATTTTGAGAAAATCTATTAAACATTACTTTAGTCTTTTTAACATTTATCTTTAGTCCTACTATCCGAATTTCATCTGATAATTCCCGAATCATTTCCTGAAACTCTAAAGCATTATTTTCAAAAACAACTACATCATCTTCAAAATCTAAATGACTTAAATTATCTCCATTTACTTTCACTCCTTTAGCTTCTCATTTTAATACAAAAAATACTTCTTGCAACACTGCTGGAATCACCATGTATTACATCCTTTTCAATGTTTATTTTCCAACTATCATCATGTAATCTAATTGTTGTTGTTGCATTTTTATAAATATTCTTTAAAATATGACAATATTCTGGATCTACACCTTGATGATCCAATGCTTTAATCACTGAGGAAATGTTTATAGAATCAAATGCCTTTTCATAATCTACAAATCCTAAGCACAATGACAACTTATATTCATTTGTCCTTTCTATAACTTCTCTCAATACCTGGATATGATCTACTGTACTAAAACCATTTTTAAATACAGCTTGTTCTCTTGGTTCATAAAAATCCAGTGTTTTCTGTAGATGAGTTGTAATTATCTCAGTAAAATTTTTTCCTAAAACTGATAAAAGACTGATAGGTCTGTAATTTCTAATATCTTCTTTATCACCTTTTTAAAATATTAACATTAATACTGCATTCTTCCAATCATCTGGTACATCTTTATCATTTAGACATTTGGCATATAACTTTGCTAAAAAAATTTCTATTTCTTCACCTGCTTCTTTTAATATATCAATTATAATTCCATCATTACCTGGACCTTTCCCTTTCTTCATAAATTTAATTGCATGTCTCACTTCCTCATTCAAAATTCTGGGCAATTCGGAAGATATAATAGGTATAGGGCACTTGTTCTTTATTAGTATATAATTCTTGATATAAGTCTTCTACATATTTTATGATGTCATCTCTCTTTTTAGTAATAATGCCATCTTTTTTTTATTGCAGATATAAATTTCATACCAATATCAAAATGCTGTTTTACACTCTTTAGACTTTTATTCTCTTCTACAGCTTTCCTTGCTAGTTAACAATTGTACTTTCTTATATCATTTTCAACTCTTTCCCACAGCATTTTACAAAATTCAAGATATTCAATCTTTTTTAATGCATCATTGTTGTATATCCTCATATTTCTTTTTTTCTTCATAAATTCTCTAGTCTCGGTAGAAATTTTATTGGTCAATTGCTGCTTTTTTCTACCAGCTATCTTTGTTGCAGTTGTTAAAAGTGTATCAGTTATTTTCCTATTAATGTCATTCAAATCTGAATCATGTTCAAAATCTACTAATACTTGAAACCGATTTGTAAGTTCTAATTTAAATTCATTAGAATGTTTCTGAAGATTAGAAATATCAACTGTAAATATTGTTTTTCTTAATAATTTTTGTCTATCTAGTTTTGCATTAACATGTATCTTACATCTTACTTATTGATGATCACTTCCTGTGCTAAATTTATTAAGAACATTACAATCTTGAAATATGTATTTTCTGTATGTCAAAATATAATCCAATTCTGCTGCTTCCATGTCCATTTTATTTTAACATTTTTCTCAAAAAAGAATTCATAATACAATGTTTTTCTTTTTCTGCAAACTCCACAAGTCTATATCCTCTCTCATTTCTATTACCATAACCAAAATTACTTACAGTATTTTCAACTTTCATTTGTTTACCAATTCTAGCATTAAAGTCTCCCATAACAATTTTAAAGTGTTGTTTCCTCTGGTCAAAAGCCTTTTGTACATCCATATAGAAATATTCTCCTACTTCATCACTATGAGAACTTGTTGTGGCATAAACCTGAATTATTTGCATTTGGTATCTGCAATTAAGATGCAAAACTAATCTTGCCACTCTGTCAGATATACCATCAATTTCCACAATGTTATTTTTTCATTTTTATTTACAACGAATCCTACTCCACTTGTATTTCCAATATTTGTGCCTTTATAGTAAAGTATATGCCCACTTTTTAAATCAATTGTTTCTTCACATTTTCTTTTAACTTCACAAAGTCCAATAATATCCCATTTAATATAAGACAGTTCTTCTAAATCTTGCAATCTTCCTTCACTTGAAAGTGATGTGCAGTTGTAAGTACCTAAATAAAAAGTCATCAGCAAATGGCAGCCTGGGTCTGCAATCAGGGGATTTTTAGCACCTCCACTTTTGGCCACCAACCACTGCCTTGGTTGGTGACTTTACAGCCTCCTGGGAATAAGGGCCATGATTTATTTTTGTCTGTCATAATTGTATATATTGGAAAAAAATATTCTTAAACTCAGAGGTAAAAAGCCAATAAACTCCACACAATAGCTAATGCATGCTGGTGAGCAGCCCATCCATGTTCACTTACTATATGAATAATCACATAGTAATAACAGCTGCAACGACAAGAGCGTATGGAGAAAATCCATTGTACATATTAATATAGTTTTTAATTCATTTTTTTTGCTTTCATTTAATAACTTTTTCAACATTTTTCAAACTTTTAAATCTTTTCTAGCAAAAAAAAAACAAACCATCATCTGCAAAATATAGATGGCTTAAGTTATCATTAACATGTGCTGCTATACAAAGCAGTCAAGAAATTTTAGTAGATACTGATTAGTAAAATTCTTCACATATTACCTATATGAAATGACCAGAAATACATCTGGATTTTTGTGGCCATTATTGTGAGACTGAAATTATTTTAATGAAAGATAGCCTACCAGATAAAAAAGCACATTAGCTGCATTATTGAATATTAGTATGTCAAAAGTCTGTATTACAAATGAATTATTATTATTATATATGATAGAATATGATAAAAGATGATTTACTGAATGGTTATCTGTAATGACTACATTTTTGTCAACTAGAATCAATGATGTTGGTGCCTAATTATATGTCAGCTACTTTTAAACAAGATACACTATTTAATTTCTACACATCCTATTCATCTTTTAATTACTCATGTCTTAATGTCCATAAATTTATAATCAGGATTGCAATAAATTTATATATTTTTTTTTTACAATTGTGGTATAATTTTCTAATCATTGCAGAAGATTTATGTCACAATTATAACATTTGTGGAATACATTCTATTGTATATTGTTGCTCTCATGTTGAACAGGTAATAAATAAATCACTCTGTCTCTATGGATGTGTGTGAGAATATACATACTATTTACAAGGCAATTATTTTTCTGCACAATTCTGTCAAATATGATCATTTTTCTTTATACATGTCTTACTAATATTATGTATGTTTGCAATCCATGAAACAATAAACTGTATATAGGTTATGATTTCATATATTTAAAATATTGTGTGGGGATAGTTTTAGGTCTTGAATGTATTGTCAAAATGTCATATTTACTGATTATTCAGTGAAGTATGAAGAGATGTATGTTTAGAACAACAAGAAGTGACCAGAAATGAAATATTTGGGTGAGAGAACAAACAGGTGTCACTGACATCACTGAAATAATTAAGACAAATGTGGAGCCAGTCTGGACAAATGGCTAGAAGAGATGATAATAAGTAAACAGGATTATTAAATTGAATTGCAATATACTGTAAGAAACCTAGAATCAGACCACATATAAGTTGGATCAGTAAAATAATGAATTGTTCTGGGATAATGTAGTGAAGAGAAGCTAGAGATCAGAGAAAATGGATTGAACTTGGAGAGGTATTCATTCTGCAGTGAAATGATAATAGTTAAAGATGATGATTTCTTTTTATACCAATTTGTTATTATTTTATAGCTTTCACACTATTGGCTCCCAACATTAATGATGCATACTATCTATTGTTTCATTAATTGTATGTTACTTTCTTGCTTTATTTTAGTTAAACTAATTTTTATTTTGAGCAGTTCAAAACATTACATAATACAGTATATCATGTTATTTAAATAACTAAAAAAATTTTTTTGACATAAGGTGATGAAAAATATTAAAAAATAAATTGATTATTAAAAACTTAAAACAAATAATGTTTTTAAGTTTTTATTTAAAATCTTTCTACTCAGTTCATTTAATACAATAATAAGATGTATTATTTGGGTGCATGGATTTTATATGATTTTTCCAATCATCTAATCTTACATTTATTTTTATATTTAATCTATTACATCTAAAATATCAAATTAAATAATGCACTCAGTCTTTCTTTTAAGTAGCATACTTTATAAAAATTTCAAAAGTATTATACCTGTTTTATTTTATATTTATTAATATAGTTTTTAAATAATATTATTCCTGGTATTAGATTTTTGGATGTTATGGTGAAATAGCACTTCTTGTGCTTAGAAATATAGCTAAATGGGCATAGTAAAAAATATACAAAGAAAATTCATGTATATAACATTAAATTAATGAAAATAGGTGGACTTTATAAGATTAAAAATATTTATTGAATAGGATATTTTAAATTAAAATAATGCTTTTAAATATTTAAAAGATAGGTTAACTAAATATATAAATAATGATAAAATATTGAAACCAAAAATTTTAATGGCTAAATATAGTTTTAATTAAAATTGTTTTTCTTCAGTAATCATGAAAGTTAGTTTTACTAATTATTAAAGTTAGATTCAACAAAACGTCACTTGTTAAATGCTTTAGCTTTGTATAAAGCAAAATTTTGAAAAAAAATTTAAAAAAGGAGACTTTTGAAAGTTAGACTTGATTGAGAATGGCAAAGTTGGGACATGTTTTTAGCATTATTACTATTCTATCTAAAGCTTAATAATAATAGAGAGAAACATTCTAAAGTATAATATTAAAAGATAGTTTAATGAATTTATTCCATAATGATACAGAGTATTTGTGATATCAAATGACTTTATTTGGTTATAGTAAAATATTTAACAAAATAAAAATTATCAAACAAAGAATTAATTGAATCACTTTGTTTGAATTTTATCAAATAAAATATTCAATAAAAGTTTTGAGTTTAAATAGTTTTATTCTCTAATAAATTATTTATGTTTTTGATCTAGTTTTTATAAAAACCTTTCCCCCCTTCTGATAAACAACTTTTGACTGCTTGCTTCAGAGAAATGTTTACTTGTTGAATTTTTAGCATTAACTGATAATTCCTATCATATATTTATAGGTTCATATGCTGCAGCTGATTGAAAGCAATAAATGACTTGATGATTTTACCAATAATGGAAAGCCATTATGCCTTATTGGATAATGTTTGATAATCTTATGATGCTAATGGTTAAAACAGTCTGGTGTTTGTTTTTGAAGACATTATAATCAGGAAAATTTTAATTGCATGGCAGTTTAACAGATTTGTCTTTCAGTCATAAATGCAACCAACTTGTTGCAATTATTATATTAATAGTTGAAATTTTTCTGTTATGTTAACTTATAATTATCTTCTTAACATAATTAAAAGCTTGTTTTTATATAGACTTTTAAGTTGCTACCATATGACTTTATTATGAATAATTAGTAGAATAAAATGGAAGCTTGCTTTCTGATGTTTATGCTAGACATAATATTTGAAAGACAAATGGATTGGTTTCTTACTTTTTGTGTTTTAAATCTTAAGAAGATTCAAGACCTTAAGTTTTAAACAAAGCAGTATACACCTTCTCTTCTCATCATCTGCATGAAGATTGGTTTATTTTATGATTGATTATGCTTGGAATAACTGGATTTGTAGGAAGGTAATAGAGAGAATTTCTACTCATAGTCCAAACTAATAAATCAGGATTGAGTTTTGAGAGGAAAAATACACTTCATCCAATAATAAAACTATTATCTTCAATCTGCTATTTGGGAATTTAAACATCACATGGTCTTCAAAGTAGCTGTTCTTTATTTATTAATTTGCTTCTTGATTAATGTTTAATCATAATTGCAAGTGGTTTCATCAGACTGAAGTGTCAGTTAACTCATTTCTGTTTTAAATAATTTAATCATTTTACTTATCTGTAAACCATTTTAGTTAAGAAAATTAAATACAGAAAATATATTTTAATATAGAATTTAAATTTTTATTTAATTTGTGTGTATATATTTTAAATTTAGTTTATTTTTTAATATTTTATTTATATGTAAATTATTTTTTTCTTAACTATATTGTTAACTTCTGCTAAAGTTACATAGTTTTGAAATGTATTCTAAAAAAAAAAAAATACAATTCTGTATTTCAGATAATATTGTTAATTTCTAATTTATTTATTTTTTTGGGTTAACTAATTAAATTTCTAATTTTTTTTTCAATTACTATAAAAAAGTCAGATACTCATGATTAAAATTATATATGTTGATTATATTTTTCATTTTGATCAGCATGATAATATACTCATGAATAGCTCTTGTTTTATTATTGACTATTTGTGTTTATACACATAGATTAATCTAAATTTAAGTGTTTTTTTTTTCTTTTTTAAGATAAGGAGCACATTCTCATACATTTATACATATATATTCTATTTCTTAATATATGTTTTTATGGGTTCTTTTTTGGCTTTGTAATATTTTTTAATTATTTAAAGGTTGATTCGACTGTTTTAGTACATCATATAATTTTCAGACTTCAAAATATTAATATAAATATATAGAAAAGTATATTTTAAAATGTTTTCTTTTAAATTTAGTAAACTTTTGTATTTCTTTTGTTATTGTTATTTTGTTCTGCATATTTTAATTTATTGAAATTGTGCAATAGTAAAGATAGCACTATAAGAGAAATTTTTTATTATTTTTAAATTTTTTTGTTTTGTTTGTATATTCTATAGCGATTTAAATGATATTTTATATCAAGTTTGAAAGTATACATGCAATATTGCTGGCATTTTATTGAATCTGTAAGTAACATACAGAATTATAGTGTGTTCTGAATATATACATATAAATATAATATAGACTATTAGAAAGCTGTGGAGATAATTAACTATAAGTGCAGGAATGTATAAGCTTTCTTTACTAAAATAAAGATAATATGCTTCTTTAAGATTCCTAATATTCAGCCCAAAGCCCTTTTCATATTTGATGTCATTTTCAAAACTTTATTAGATAAAGTTTTTGTATAAATATTAGATTTTTGTTATGCAAATAAATTTAAAAATACTTGTAAAGTATCTGAAAAAAATAAATGAAAAACTATTCCAACAAAAATATGACTTCCAAGAATTGATCACATCATTCCGGTCATAATCAATTACTTAAACTGTTAGAATTGAAAAATATTCCATGAATAAGTACAAAGAGTTTTAGAATAGTAAACAAATCAGAGAAAGTAATAAATTTATCATTAAAGGTAGAAAAAAAAAACTGAATGTTACAAAAAAAAAAAAAAAGAATTATGCATTCTATTGTGTATATTGTTTAGAATTAAAAAAACAGAATAAATTTTAGACCGGTAATAGTAAAACTAAAATTCTTTTCACGAAATGGTTATTATTCAATATACATGAAATAAAAAAGATGTATGAAGAAATAGAAATTATTTTTAAATATGAAACAAAACTAATTGTGCAATGGTAATGAGTGATTGAAATACTGTGTTGTAAGAAAAAAATATAATAAAAGTGTCACGATTATAAGATGGAAATAAAAAATAAAAAAGATTAAAGATTTATACATTTTTATAGACATTATGAAAATATATTTTATTAAATGTATAGTTTTATTCAAAATATGTTTTAAATAATAATAAGAGTACATGTTCATATCCTGAAATTTATTTTAAAAAAAGCATATTAGAAAATGCAGAAAACAGTTAAATTCTCTTACCCATGTGCAAAATTCCATCTCACATTGAAACAATATTTTTTTTATAAAACTAACAGTCAGTAGATTCTCTGGATTCTTTTTTGCTTCCATTATTCTTCAACAGCTGCTCATAAAAGGATTATCATTATTCTCCTGTTTTATCAGATCTACAATGCAAGAGTAAAAAAAGCCATCATCTGCCTCATTCCATTAAGCTGGCAGAGGGAAAATTGAAAGCACATCACAGAGTCCTGAAAAAAAGCTGTTCAAAAGTGAAGAAACCACCCTAATATGTGTCTGTGATGGATTCACCTGAGATGAGTATAAGTCTCATTTCTAGTGCTATATGAATAACCAACTGTTAAACTAAGAAAAAATCACTGCCAAATTATTCTAATAAAGTCATAATGGTCATTCAAGCTTTTATCCATCATATTTATGGTTTTAAGAATAAACTCTGGCAAAATAACCAATACCTAAAGACTGAACATGAACTTTTGACACAGAAAGAATAAGTATCAACTTTAAATTAATCTTTAGTTTTGTATTATTTATTTTCTATATAATGGAATATATTACTAAATAGTTATTTACTTAATATGTTTATGAGCAGGTATGACAAGAGATTGTAGTTTGTGTTATTTATCATGCCACAATTTAGTGGGCAATAATTATATAAAATTATTTTATAAAAGGCAATTGGCATGTGATTGCAAACTCTTCCAATGCTATTAAACATTTGTATGTTAACTAAATTATTTACTTCCATTTAAAAAATATCAACAATATGTTAAATCAGAAAATTAATAAATTATGTATGGAGTTTAATTAAGCTGCATAGTCAATCTGTATGAAGGTTATATTAAATAGATGTCAGTTTGAACAAACTATTCTTGTTTCTTGAGGTGATATAATTGGTAGAAATTGATAGCTGATAACCATCAATTCAAATTACACTTGTTACATCTGAAACTCATTCTCATGTAACACATTAGTATTAAATTATTGTAAAACCATTTGTGAACTGCTGGACACTTACCCCCAATATTCATTTAGTGCAGGGATATGCAGCAAATGAAAAGTTTTTATCGTATATAATCTACTTTATTTCATATATGTTTTGCAGTGATGCATTTCCAACTTTTGGTCACTCATATATGATACCAAATACTGTAAGATGTAGTCTGTGCTAAAAGTTTAATTCCCATCATATGCATATAATTTATACATGCATTGGTTCTTGTTCAGAAACTATTGTAGTACAAATGTTATTTCCTATATTTTACAATTATTTTATTTTAATTTCTAGTTAATAATATGACCTGAAATTTATCACAGCATTCAATTAGTTAAATCATTCTTAGTTTATAATATTGTATTATCCTCATTTGGAAAGGTTATTTAGTCTTAGAACAAGTTTAATGAGATGTGTGAGGAGCTAGGAGTCTATGCAGTAGACTGGGATCCATTCAAAAACATCTAACAATAATATTCTAAATTAAAAACTATCAGACCTCAATTGTTTAAAAAGAGTTAATACCATATGCCATATCTGCGTGTAATGTAAATTAAAATAATAATAATGAGGTTTAGAAAGGTTTAATTAATTTATAAAGCAATTAACTAAAGTCTGAGCAATATGTGTCATTTTTTATATAGTAAATATCTTGTTTGTCTCATTATTTCTCGCAGTCTGTCATCATTATTTGCAATCATTAAGTAAAATATTTTCAGAGTTTATAGTTTCTTCTTGACCATAGCAGCTGTAAAACAAAAAATTATCAATCTGTTATATCAGAATTTGGAATGCACATGTAGATAATCCTCGAGTGATGTTTATGTGGGTTGTGCAATTCTGACAGTTACAGTATATATATATGGTACTGACAACATGAGGCTGATGTGAAAGCAGGTATTCCTGAGACATATAGTTTTTTTTTGTAAGGTAGCACCTGCAATGGGGATCTGATTGTATTTATTGTCCATGAGTCCCTGATATATATATATATATATATGTTAAAATGAAGATTTGCACAGGTTAAATATATAAAATACATATTTTGCGGGTTCACCCGTGTTAAAAACTTTTAATATTAATATACTGACATTTCGACTTAGTCACACAAGCCATCCACAGAGTTATAAAAGGTAGAAAGACGGTTGTAGAGGCGCTACAATCACTGATTTGAATAAAATGTTAAAATTCCACCAATAGCAAAAAATGTTAAATTTAGGAATGTTTTTTAAATATATATATAAATATAAATGTGAGTCACGATTAATTAAACACATACGCCTGAGATACAGATAGATGTTTTAATGATGTAAAAAAAAATGAAAAAGTTTAAATGGAATAAATTTGTTTTTGTTTTTTTATGAAGCCATGGAGCTTTGAAAGCGCTAAGCTTTAAATAATTATTAATAAATATGATTGCTAAAATAGATTTATCAAAGAAAAAATTATTTGACAAGTTAGTGCCAATAATGAGAATAAAATGTATATACATAATAAAAAATACTTTTTTTTAAAAATTTTGTTTTATAAAATTGGTTACGATGATAAGAAAATAAACATATCCTGTGGTTATATTATACTGGTCAAAATTGCACGTTCATCTAAAAATATTTAGAATCTAAACAAAAATTCTCTGAATCCACTCATGTCCAAGATACACAGGTCAGGAGCACTCATTTATTCTGCCCCGTTTACCCTTTTTTAAAACTGTAACACTATGAACAACATTTATGATAATAACAGATAAATTTTATTTATTCCAGTCCTGGAGACATAGTGGAGAAACATGAGATCTATAGGAAAGTAATTTCAAAGAAAGACTATCAAATCCTAACTTAGACAGATAACTTAAATATAAGAATATTTAATAAATTTTAATGAAATGTGAATGACTAGCATGATAAGGAAAGCATGAATTGTAATATAACATCCCTCTATGATGAGCAAGAACAGAGCATAATACCAGATTAATATTATTTAGAGTAATCATTTATGACTTCTAAATTATTAAAATAATGAATGAGTGACATTCAATGAAGAGATACGAACACATAAGTAATTACTGATATATATAACAATTTAAAGAACATGAATAATATTTTTATTTACATAGGATTATATTAATTCACTTAGCATAAATTTCACATGATTACTAATTTAATATAAATCAATAACATGATTTATACTACATTACAAATATTGATTCACAGGTGTAAGAGAATATGCAAGTGATAATTTATATATATAGGAGATAGTTGATGTATGTTATGGAAATGTGACCTACTATGCTAATGGGAATTATAAATAGAATTTACTAGATTAAGGCTGTTAAAGCTATGATAGACCAAACAGAAGTGATGACCATTAATCTCTGTGTATATAGAAGAGATGTTATTTATAATATAACCTTCAATGAAGTGTTACAATTATGATACAATAACTAAGTATCTTAACACATTAAGATAATTTATTTAATTAACAATATAATCAGTGCATTCACCATCTGACATGAGTCAGCATTTATTTGTATAGATGATTTAACAGTTTAGTTTAACAAATCTATTCTACATGAGCACATCTATACTTGGTCAAATGAGAGAGCTGGTAGCTTAAATAAACTTTACTGTGACATTTCTAAATATTAATAATAATCAAAAGATTGGTTTATAAAGATCACTGTGTCATAATTTGTAGAGATAACATGGGGCATACAAATAATAAAGAGAAGTTGTGGTGCTGACTGCAATGATAGCATTAGAAAGAAATGCAAATCTGTCTTTGGATTGAGTGGCTTTATCATGTAATTAAGAATATGAGTTTGCCTGTCTATGACAGTGCGGTGTTTGGAGAAATGATTGGTAATGATGCCATTGTCTGAGCTTGCTGACATTATGTCATGTAAAGCCTCAACAACCTAACATTGCCTTGGGGTCAGTACTACCAAATCTCATTCTGGAATAAGTTATATGAATATAAATCCAGGACCTCCGAAGAATAAGCATAACAAAGCAATATATGAGATTTTTTAATGCTTTCATGAGTAAGTAATGTGAAATATGGCTCAGTTTTTTAATGATTCTGATGTATTAACTAAAACCACAAATAAATTAGTAATAATATCATGTGTAATGCCATGATGGAAATGTTAAGCTATTCAGAAAGGTATGTATATGACCTTGGCTAACTAGAATGTCAAAACAAAAGGCAGAAAATATTATTCCCTCTATTTAACAAGTGCAAATATACTCAAACAATAAATAGATCATAAAACAAACAATAATACTTGATGGCATGATAAGCAAATGATTAATTATTAAAATAAAATGATCATTAACAATTATGTAAAGAACATAAAATATATTTGAAATCAATAGCATTAAACAAAAAGGAAATATGTTTTATAGTATCCCATAATATGATGGTTTAGTAGCCTGCTATTAAACACATATAATATTTAAATATTCAATCAAGTAAAGCTTTCATTCAGTAAGAAATCTTACATTTAAATATTTAAGAATTATCAGGATAGAGGCTGAAATGATATAGGCTTACCAGATTAAGTCATTGGCATATTAAAATCAACTCAATATAAAATACATAATTTAAAATAGAATAAATGAAATTTGCCACATGAAAATGAAAGATATGTTGAAAGTGTGAAATCTATGAGGTAATTATAGGATAAAGATTCATAATTTTGTGCTAGTGCATTGCAGAAAGAGATTTCTAAATTTTACAGAGAGAGAGAGAGAATCACTTAAATCAATACAATTATGATAACTGAAATTATATTAATAAATAGATAGAGGTTACATTATGACTATAAATAAAGATTACAATAAAGTGAGTAAGATAAAGAGTTTATTTAATGACATAAATGGATTACCTTTTGATGAGTTGATGGCCATTTCAATTGACACACATGACATTTAAATATGGAAAGCATGTTCAGCAATACAAAGTTCAAATAAAATAATGGTAAGCATCCTTCAAATGTCCTTTTATAGTTCAGATAAGGCAGTTTTCAAGCAGCAATGACATTATTTGTGAGGCAGCATGAAGATGATCTAAAAGCTCAAAAGAGGGGAACTTCCCTCTACTCAATGGTCATTTTTCCAAAAAATCAAGTAATATGGATTAATTTAACAACATGTGTAAAACTTTTGCACTTCTCCTCTTTTGCTTGAAATTTGGAAGAATGTATGTGATACCAAACCTTCCAGAAAGTTCTTTACTTGAGGGGACCAGATATGAATTACCTAGCTTGATTTTAGCTGCTATTGTTCATTTTTTACAGTTGAAAATTGTAAAACAGATAAACTCTACAATGTATTGTTCAAATCTATTTCTGGGTTGGAAATAGATTTAAAAGATATAATTTCCATTAATTTGTAAATTGTTGAAATAACTAAATGTGAATGACATTTTTACATCAATTAATGTACATTCTTTTGTCTTATAAATTTTAAAATTACAATAATTACTTTTTAGAACTTTCTCTGGTAAAGCTTTAGGTTTACATTAATTACTAAACAAATAACATATAAAATTTTTATATACATTCTATTACATAAATAATATTAGTTTCCATATTTGTAATACATATATGCACATACATGATTATCTGTAATGAAGGGAATTTAAGATTTCAGAAATAAAATCTAGTTAAATTTAATAATAAAAATGGTTAAATATAACCATTTTAATAAAACAAAGTGGGAATCATGTGTATATATGTGTATGTCTACATTCCCTGATGATGAAATAACATACAAAACAGGTTCAAATCCTACTTTTAAGGTTTCTAATGTCACCAGACAACGAAGCAAAATATGTACTACATATTTTACTGCTGCACATTACCCTAATTTGAGGAACAAAAATAAATAAAAAAAAAGATTTTGCTTCTATTCCTTAGAGTTTTCATTCCATGTGGCAGGCAAAGAAAACACATAGATAATAACTCCATGTCTCCTAATAATGAACTACAGTTTGTCTATTCCCTAATACTTATGGTTTTATGCCTCATTTTAGGGAATTACTAATTACATATGTCCTAGTTGGGGTCTCCTATTTGATTATGCCCCTTTTGAAAATCTATGGTTCTTCTTAATGCCTTACTCTGTACTATTCATCCCAAAATTTTTCTACTAATCTTTCCATGAGTCAGAAGGTATATATGGTTTTAGTTGACATGGGTTGTAATTTCCTTTAACTTCTTTTCCTTCTCTTAAGGAGAAAGCATTTTCTCCACACTTCTTTTAATTAGATAGGATCCTTTATACAAAAGGAAAAAATATTGGAATTCTTGGCATGTGACATTACTATACTTAGGGACACTAAGTCACACCTGATCTGCAATGTCTTTCTTATCAAATTCTTTAGGTGCCACAAAAACATTGTTGACAATCTTTTGAACATGTATTGTCCACATTGGAACTGTCCATTGATCCTAAAATCGTTTCTCTCCTGGGAATCTGATTTTTTTCTCCCCCCCCTATATTTGTTGTACTTACTTATGTTTTATAGCTTACCATTTTCAGACTATGATAGTATTCTTTCAGTGTCATTGTAAATGTAATTACTTCAGAAGGGTGAAACTCATTATCCCATTTTGTAATCTTCAAACATTCAACTCCAGGATGTATTGAAGACTGTATATCCTCAGCCTTATCTTTTCCTAACTTGAGGGTAGTTGCCCATTCCTTCAATCTCCAGTTTGAACTCTTCTTTTGTCTTTTCATTAGGGTTTTTAATAGACTCTACTTTGTCCTTCAGAAATGGGCATTATTTCTTCTTCACTGATATCTTCCCAATCTGATGCATTATTCTCTTGAAATTCAACTATGTTTTCTACCACTACTATGTTCATTTCCCTTTTATATCCATGACTTTCATTCTAAATATTTCCAATGCAAACTTCTGCATCTTTATCAGCTCCCTCTTTATCCAAAAAATCTAGCCTTTTCTCCCATGTGCTACAAAATTTTCTTCACTATCTTTTTTGATTTGTAGCCAGTACTAATATTTTCAATAGAATTTTCTAGACAATTTTCTAGATTTGCATACACTATATTTCGATTGCAATGCTCTTTGATTTTATCTATAATGCTGTCCTTTAACTCTTCTACTTCATATTCATTACTTTTATGATCAGCATTCTTTTCAGTTCTGTTATTAGATTCACCATTACCCCTTTCTAACATCTTTAAAACACTCCCTTGAATCCTCCTGGAGTTCAGTCATGGTATATGCTAATTCATTATTACTTTCTCCAGTTTTTTTCTTTATTTCTTCTGCAGATTCCTTGTCTTTCATTTTATTTAAATCTACATCTTTATCTATTGTTTGTATGTTATCACCATCATTAACTTCAAATTTTTTTTACATCTTCAAGGCTCTTCAACTTATTACTGATCTTATTCAGACATCCTTCAACTTCATTATTAGAAACGTTATCTAGTTCAACTGTAACTGCTTTAGGTTCTTTTCCTGAAGACTTGTAAATTTTTTTTTAATTCTGCTCATATTCTGTGGTATTATGTTCTATTCTGTGACCTTCCCCTTCAGATGTTTTAGCAATGCTTTCTTTCTTGTTGCTATCAAGTGTTTCATCTACGAATATGTCAACATTACTTTGTTGTTCATCATTGCCTTTGCAGGCCAGTAAACACATGTGTTGCCAAATACTTTTGCCAAGAACTAGCTATTGACTCTGGCTCTCTTTGATGTTCAGACCTAGTTTTTGGTAATAGTGTTATCTGTTTTATCTTTTGCCATAGACCCTCCACAGTATCCTTGAAGTTCAGGTGCATTTTTGCTTGAGTTTCTCTTACTTATTTTTGTATCCTTTTTTAGAAATTTCATATTCATGCTTAGCCTTTTTACCTAGCTCATAAATTTGATCTTTAATTTCACCCAGGATTTTTTGAAGATCTCTTAACTGTTTCTCATGATTTATTACATCCTGTTATGTTTCCTTTAGTATTGATTTGGAGCATTGAAATTGTTCTTGAATCTGTTGATATTCCTCTTTTATATCTTGGATAGAAAGTGCCATTTCTCCACAGATCTGTTTTACCCATTCTTCTGGCCTTTTTTCTCACTTCTCTGAATTCTTTCCCTGATATCCTGAAAGTATATCTGAGATTTTCCCCAAGATTTGTTTTTATTTATTAAACCCTCAGCTTGTTTCCAAGATTCTTCAGCTTATTTAACTTGTTTCTCTAGTAGAATCTGCATCAACATGAATATATTGTGATTACCCTCAACTGTTCCTGGTTCTATGTTCAGGTTACTCATTAAACATTCTGAATCCTTAAATGTAATTTCCAGGCTTAAAATATTTATTGGGTTAGTATCTCTTAGAAAATTTTCTTCTGATTCTCTATTACTGCTTTCATTCTCATTTTTGGTTTTGTTGGTATCATCTGAATCTCTTTGCCTGTTGTATTCATTAAATATTTCATGGTTTTCCATTTTATTGATTGCACTGATTCTTTAACTTTATTGCTATTATTTAACAATGGGTTATTTGGCTACTTCTTTTCCTCAATTGCCTCCCATACTACTACTCTCCTACCATATTCCCCACTTTCTTTTCTGCCCTGCCTTACTTATAAGATGCCAAATCACTCCACTACTTATTGCTACTCTTATCCCCTTACTTAAATCTACTATATCTCACCTATGTCACATATATTACATAAAGTATTAACTATCAATTAAAAAAAAGTTTTATCATGCCTTCATTTCTTTTGCCATTTTTTTTATTTGTCCCTTTTGCATCTGGAATTGACTAATAATTTTCTATTAGTAACTTGGTAATATAAAATATAATACAATAAACATAAAGCAATGTATGTCTCTTTTTTAAGTATTTATTCACGTTTGGATCTCACTATATATAAGTCATGTTATTGTGTGATTATGTGATTATTTAGTGGTTGGCAAAATTTATAATTGTATAAAATATAAGAGTGTTATGTTAACACAGTAAGATTAACAACTTATAACTTCATGTTTGGGTTGTACATGCTCATGCACACATAGATGCCAAAACTCCTCTTGCATTGATCTAATGATTCATAATATACTAAATAAATACCTATTTTATTTTCAAAGCTATTTTGAAGTAAATATAAAATAAAATACATCCCTAGACTTTTTGTTTTTAATTTTTTTTTTGCAATAATTTGTGATGGTTATATAAATTTATTCCAAATAAACAATTTTTATGTGTAAACAAATGGTGTTTAAGGTGATTTATGTTATATCATAGAAAAAGAAATTATCTTTAATTAGGTACATAAATATATTATTTTGAGCCATGTTGTGACATCAAACCAAAGAAAAAAAATAGTAGCACCATTCAGGTATGTGACCTATACAATGACAAGCCCACATTGTGTCAAATCTGAAATTTTTTTATTAAGACTTAGATATGTGAGTTATATATAACTCAAGGCCTAACAGTAGTGCCAAGACTGGGAAAACAAAATTATACATATACAAATAATGACTTATTCAGGGTGTAGAAATGATTAATGAGCCCCATGATTTGGTTTTAAGCCAGAAAAAATAAACTTTACTCAGATATGTGAGTTTATAATAACAGACCCACATTATGGTGCCAAGCCCAAGAAAAAAAAAACCCTATACTGCTCAAAATTGTATGTTCAGCTAACATTTAGAATCTAAGCAAAAGTTCTCTGAAACCACCAATGCCCAATATACACAGGTCAGGAGCAACCATGGATTCTGCCCTGTTTACCCTTCTTTAAACTATAACATTATGAACAACATTTATAATAAAAATAGATGAATTTTATTTATTCCAGTCCCAGAGACAGAGTGGAAAAATATGAGATCTACATGGAAATTATTTCAAACAAAGACTATCAAATTCTAACTTAGGCAGATATCTTAAATATAAACATATTTAATAATTTTAATGAAATGTGAATAACTAGCATAATAAGGAAAGTATGAATTGTAATATAGCATCCATCTATGATGAGCAAGATCAGAGAATAACACTAGATTAATATTATTTATAGTAATTGGTTATGACTTCTAAAATACTATTATTAAAATAATGAATAAGATTCAATAAAGAGATATGAACACCTACATAATTATTGACATAAATAACACTTTAATGAACATAAATAATAAGTTTATTTACATAGCATAATACAATAGACTTAGCACAGATTTTACATAATTACTAATTTGGTATAAGTAGATAACATGATTTATAATATGTTATAGATATTGATTCACTGGTGTAAGAGAATATGCAAGTGTTAATTTACCTATATGGGAGATAGTTGACATATGTTATGGAAATGTGGCTTAATAATGTTAATGAGAATTATAAATGAAATTTACTAGACTAAGACTGTTAACACTATGATAGATCAAACAGAGGTGATGACCATTAATTTCTGGGTACATAAAAGAGATGTTATTTATAAGATAACCTTCAATGAAGACTTACAATAATGATACAATAATTAAGTATCTTAACACATCAAGAGAATTCACTTCGTTAAAAATATAAATATTTTATTAAGTGTCTAATATGAGTAAGAATTTATTTGTGTAGATGACTTAACAGTTTAGTTTAACAATCTATTCTACATGAGCACATCTAAACTTGTTCAAATGAGAGGGTGGTTATCTTAAATAAGCTTTACAGTAACATTTATAAAATATTAATAATAATCAAAAATGATTTATAAAGATCACTGCATCATGACTTATACAGATAACATGGGCCATACAAATAATAAAGAGAAGTTGTGGCACTGACTGCAGTGATAGTGTTAAAAAAATAAATAAATCCATCTTTGGACTGAAAGGCTTCATCATTTATTTAAAAATATAAGAGTTTACCTATACCTATGACAGGCTGGTGTTTGGAGAGATGATTGGTAATGATGCTATGTTCCAGGCTTGCCAACATTATACCATGCAGGGCCTCAACAACCTAACCTTGTCCTGGGATTGGTGCAACCAAATCTTATTCTGGTATAAGTTATATGAAGAATATGAATCCGGGACCTCTGAAGAATAAGCATGACAAAGAAGTTACGAAATTCTTTTTTATCTAAAAACATAAATAGGTAGGTTTTATGTCTGATATATTAACTAAAATCTCCCAAGAAATCAATAATAATATCATGCATGCCATGATGAAATATTAACTCATTCAGAAAGGTACATATATATGACTTTGGCCAATTAGAATGTCAAAACAAAAGAGCAGAAAATATTATTCCCTCTATTTAACAATCCCAAGTATACTCAAATGATAAATAGATCATAAAACAAACAATTATTAAAATGAAATGATCATCAAAATTTATGTAAAGAACATAAAATATATTTAAAATCAATAGCATTAAACAGAGAGAAAATATGTTTTATAATTGTTCCATAATATGACAGTTTAATATTTCACCATTAAACACATATAATATTTAAATATTCAATCAAGTGAACTTTTTGTTCAGTAAGAAATCATAAGGTTAAATATTTAAGCATCCCATAATATCGGGATGGTGGCTGAAAGGATATAGGTTTACCAGATTAAGTCATTGGCATATTAAAATCAACTCAATATAAAATACATAATTTAAAATACAATAAATGAAGTTTGTCACATGAAAATAAGAGATAAGATTAAAGTGTGAAATGTATAAGGTAATTATAGTTTAAAGATTCATAATTTTGTGCTAATATTTTACAGAAAGAGATTTATAAATTTTACACACAGAGAGAGAATCAATTTGATCAATACAATTATGATAATTAAAATTATATTCAGCTATTAAATAGATAGAGGTTATATTATGATTATAAATAAAGATTACAATAAAGTAAGATAAATTTATTTAGCAGCATAAACAGATTACCCTCCAACACCTTGATGGCCATTCATATTGACACATATGAAATTTAAATATAGAAAGCATGGTCAGAAATACTAAGTTCAAATAAAATAATGGTAAGCATTCTTCAAATGCCTTTTATAGTTCAGATAAGACAGTTTTGAAGCAGGGATGGCATGGCAGAGAGGCAGCATGAAGACGATCTAAAAGATCAGAAGAGACAAATTTCTTCCCTCTACTCTCAGCAGTCATTTTTCCAAAAAAATCAAGTGATATAGATTCATTTAGCAATGTGACTAGAACATTTGTTTTTCTCCCCCTATGCTTCAAATTTGGCAGTATTTATATGATACAAACCTTCCAGAAAGTTTTTTACTTGATGGGACCGGATATGCATTATCTAGCTTAATTTTAGTTTCTATTGTTCATTTTTTACAGTTGAAAGATGTAAAACAGATAAGCTCTAGAAAATACTGTTCAAATCTATTTCTGAGTTGGAAATAGATTTAAAAGATATAATTTTCTTTAATTTGCAAAGTTTTGAAATAACTAAATGAGAACGATATTTTTACATCAATTAATGTATGTTCTTTTGTCTTATAAATTTTTAAATTACAATAATTACTTTCCAGAACTTTCTCTGGTATTGCCTTAGCTTTACATTAATTATAAAATGTATAACATATAAAAATTTTATACATATTAATTATAAAATGACTAACATATACATTTTTTATACATATTTTATTACATAAATAATATTAGTTTCCATATGTGTAATACATGTATGCACATATCTGCAATGAAGAGAATTTAAGATTTTAGAAATAAAATCTAATTAAATTTAATAATAATAAAAATGGTTAAATGTAACTATTTTAATAAAACAGGGTGAAACTTATGCGTGTATATATGTGTGTCTACTTTCCCTGATGATGAAATAATATACAAAATGTATTCAAACCCTACTTTTAAGATTTCTAATGTCACCAGACAATGAATGAAAATATGTACTACAGGTTTTACTGCTTCAATATATATAAAATATATTTTTGTTTAATTGAACATTAGAAGGTTTGTAATCAGGTTATAATATGATGAAATAAAGGATTAGCTTCTCATTATAGTTTAAAAAAACTGCCAGATGAGAGACTAGTTGCTGCATATCTCGAGGAGAAATTTTATTTGTTTTCAAATTTGATTATTCTAAGTTTATTCTTAAAAGTATTTAGTGTTTTTTTCTGTTGCTATTGTAGAGAAAAATGCATTTTTTATACCATAGTGTGTAGAATATAAATGTGGCATTGTAGATTTCTGTAAAAGTTTGCATGTGGGAATGCATATATAGTTGAGTAAATGATGGATATCTTTATTCTATGCATTCTATTTGTACAGGTTCTAACAGTTTCTAAACTGCTGCATTAGATAGAAAATCACTTTGCATCTTTTCTTCTCTAAGGTTAGTTAAGGGATATAATGTTTTTGATTTGTTTTTCAATATCCTTTCAGGATCAAAACTATGAAACTCACATTATTAATTTGCTTATCAAATATGTGATAAAATAAAAGAAAATGCTTCCATGATAGATGCTTGTGATGAGCCAAAAGATACATGTAATGCCTGTAGTCTAAGACCAGCATCTGGAAAACTAATTGTGTTAATATAAATCATTCTTCTATTTAAAAATTTTTTGCAGTAATTGGAGGTATATGATGTAAATAATTAAATGTTAAAATATCCTTAGGAGTTAAAGGAAATTTGTTGTTGAGTTTATTTATGAACTACTTATTGGATTAAATTAAATCATAAAATTAATTAGTGTATTGATTTTTTTAATATAGATAAGTGGGAGGGAATATAATAGTAATTGACCATCATGTTATTTAAAATACATGAAGTTATTAAGAGTTTGATTTTAGACTTGTACTCAGTTATTATTTTTTTAAAGAGTAGACATGCTTTTCTAAATAACATTTTACTGTTATTAATATAAAAAAACGATAAAATGTCAAAGTCATAAAAATTATAGATCGAATGAATATTAACAAAGGTCAGTTATTTAAGAAATAAAAAATTAAAAAAGGAGAATTACCATTCATAATGAAATTAATATTTATTATGCATTATTATATTTTATTTTTATGAAAAGTAATTATTGATTTTGTTATATTAAGTTAAATTTAATAATAATAATAATAATAATAATAATAATAATAGTAGTAATAATAATAGTAGTAGTAGTAGTAGTAGTAGTAGTAGTAGTAGTAGTAGTAGTAGTAGTAGTAGTAGTAGTAGTAGTAGTAGTAGTAGTAGTAGTAGTAGTAGTAGTAGTAGTAGTAAAAAATACCTACAGTAATATTTATTATAAATTTGTTTTCATTATTATTCGTTAAAGAAAAAGATGTTAATGTTGGATTTCAAAGTTAAAACAATAGATTTGTCTTGCAAATAATGTCAGAAAATTTGCTGTTAAGAAAAATAGTGGATATTGTTTTTTACTTGGATAGCAACTAAACAAGAAGCCAGTTGCTAGATAAGGAAATGGAAGCTTAGGAAAAATAAATAAATTTGGGATCCAGGACCTAAGTCCACTTTAACTGTTAATTTGCAATTCAATCAAAATAATTTAAAAAAAAGCTGAAACAATGTTGAATGTCAGTCACCATTCTCTTATTCATCGAAGGTCAGTTCACCTCCAAATTGTATTGCACTGACCGGAATTCAGTATTTTACAAGCCCTTGGGAATTAATGGAAAATCCAAGAAGAGTAAAAGTGAAGAAAAATCTATTGAAAGACATTTTTTCCTAAAAAAAGAATTTACACATGTGTATAGTTATTCAAATGGAAGTCAATCTCCACTAATGTGCTATTTCTTAAATATTATAAATATACGTGCACTCACTCACTGGTAAGAGTTTAAAAACTTAAGTGAATCATTTAAGTTTAGAGCGTACATTTTATATACACCAACTCTTACAGACCATGCTTAAGTCAGGGCTTGAATCTATTGTGTGGCTGATGTTGTAATCAAATATTCAATTGTACAAATCTATTTAACGTATTGCAGGAGAACGACAGTGTCTCATTTTTCACAACCTACGATTAGACAAACATAATACATGATAATGATATTTTCAAGTGAATTTATTCTGGAGTGAAAGAGATATTTTAATACTCTCCTGATAAATTAATACAGGAAAGTATAATATTTACATTTCATGTCTCAGGGAATATTAAGTCAAAATAAACAACTAATATTGAAGTGACCTAAATGTGTTAATTTAGCAAGCAGGATCTTATATTCAAATAACATACTAAAGCGTATTTAAAAAAAATAAAATAATCAATTTATTTTATCAATATGTTAAATGTATTAACACAAAAGTGTGTATTTTAATAATAAATTCTTTCTTTTAAAACTGTCAAGATATTAACATGTATAGATTTAATGACTTCTCAAGCTATAATAAATACCAAAATACAATAAATTAATAAAGATTAGGGATTATTATTTCATAAATAATTTATGAATTAATGAATTCTGATATATCTCTGTTTCTGTATGATTGATTAAATCATTATTTCTCTATTCATAAAAATCCGAATACTCTTCACATAAATATTTTAGCTTATACAATAACTCAGTTGATTACAACAAATCTTTAGTGGTGGTTGTCAAAAAAAAAAAAAAAATTCCAAAGTAGACATGTATATTTCAAAAGCCAAGAATTATTTATATCTCTTGTAAATATATGGAACTTAAACACAGACTTTCATGAATCTTTCAAGTATCCACACAATCTTATACAACTGATACACATGACCACACACAAGTACAAAAGATAAACATCAATATTCACATTTCATGCTAAACCAGCACTCATCAGTTGATCCAGATTATCATCTCCCACACATATATATAATGAATGCTCAGTTTATATTAAGATAGCAAATCTTCATACTTTAATGGACAGGCTTCAATCTACATCAACCTCCAACTCTTCAGCCATCCATATCATTGAAAATCTGATGATGGAATGTCCAAATCCCATGCTGATACCAATATTATTTTTATGCCTATGTTGATCTCAAGTTACTCTGATCTCTCATGTATAGGACCTTATCCATTTAAACACATAGAAGAGGGACAGACAGAATGCAGGCTTAATCTGTAATATTTGAAATTCAGACATCCTTCATAATTTTTGACTTTTGAAATATAAATGTCTACTTTGGGATTTTTTTTTTTGATAATCACCACTAAAGATTTGTTTTAATCAACTGAGTTATTGTATAAGCTAAAATATTATTTAAGCAGTATTTGAATTTTTATGAATAGAGAAATAATGATTTAATCAATCATACAGAAACAGAGATATATCAGAATTCATTAATTCATAAAATATTGATGAAATAATAATTCCTAGTCTTTATTAATTTATTGTATTTTGGTATTTATTATAGCTTCAGAAGTCATTAGATCTATACATGTTAATATCTTGACAGTTTTAAAAGAAAGAATTTATTATTAAAATACACACTTTTGCGTTAAATACATTTAACATTTTAATAAAATAAATTGATTATTTTATTTTTTTAAATACGCTTTAGTCTTTTATTTAAATATAAGATTCTGCTTGCTAAATTAACACATTTAGGTTACTTCAATATTAGTTGTTTATCTTGACTTAATATTTCCTGAGACATGAAGTGTAAATCTTGTAGTTTCATATATTAATTTATCTGGAGAATAATAAAATATCTCTTTGACTCCAGAATAAATTCCCTTGAAAATGTCATTATCATGTATCATTACATAGTTTGGCATATTCTTTCCAATATTAGGTTTGCTATTATTGAGATATAGATCTTTAAACAGAGGGCGTTACTGGATATTTGTAATTGTATAATGGTTTGTATATTTTCTATAATTATTTCAGTTAGTGTTAACAGTAACTTTCTTTTCATAATATATAT
>JAQFVV010013693.1:0-83925 GCA_028023455.1 Epiperipatus broadwayi | reverse complement strand
GGGTTCGCCTCCTGGCCGATGCCATGACATATGAAAAAAAAAAGATAAATACTTCAGAATTCAAAACAAAAGAATAAAAGACTTCATACCCATTCAACACTCCAATATTTACCAAGGAGTATTTAGAACTGAGCTACCATGTGGAAGCAATGGTGTTATAAGCATATGAACTGGGAAAGTACAACATTGAAAGCATGTTATATGATTAGACAAATACTGGAAAAATATATATATTAAACAAAAGCAAGCAATTTAGTAATTTTTGGAAGGTATTTCATCCTATAAAAAGTGAAAAATAAAAATATGTATATTTAAAATAATTATAATAGATATCTTAAAAGAAGTATAGATGAAGAAATAGAAAAATTGTTGGCAAATGATGTACCAGATGATTAGAAGAATGCAGCAATAGTTTTGATGTTTTAAAAAGTGATAAAAAGAAGATATTAGAAAGTACAGACCTATCAGTCTTTTATCAGATATATACAAAAAACTTTATCAAGATAATAATAACTTGTTTACAGTGAACTTTGGATTTTAACCAACCAAAAGAATAAGCTGGATTTAAAAGTGTTTTTAGTACAGTTGACCACATCCAAGTGTTGAGAGAAGTTATAAAAAGGACCAATGAATATGAGTTGCTATTAAGCTTTGAATTTGTAAATTATGAAAAGGCATTTAATCCTATAAGAATTTCTTCAGTCATTCAGATCGTCAAGTTATAGACCCAGGATAGTGATATTCTGAAGAATATTTATTCAAAATCACATAATTTTACTAAGAAAATTAACATTAAGAAGGATATGTGAGAAGAGGACCCCATATCCCCAAAACTTTTTACAGCAGTTTTAAAAAAATATAATTTTTAGATTAAAATGGAAAGTTAAAGGAATAAAGGTAAATGAAGATTATTTAAGTCATCTAGATTTTGAAGATGTAATTGTTACAAATAATGCTATAGAGATTAAGGAAATGCTGCAAGAGTTATCAGATGAAAGTAAATGTTAAAAAGCCTAAAATAATGATCAGTGGATTTTCTCACAAGAAATTAATAAAGATTGATAATGATGAGTTACAGATGGAAACATAATGGGTCAAAGTAATCATAGAATTAAATTTGGATAGATTGCTTTTGGTAGAAATAACAATATTAAAAGGAAATATGACTATGGACCCTTAACAGAAGAGCAATATAGACTTCAGACCAATCAATGAAACCTGGAGAGATGTATGTTATGAGTAACAAGAAGAGATAGAAAATGAAATACCATGGGTGAGAGAACAAAATAATATTACTGATATCATTGAAAGAATTAAGGGACTGAAGTGAAGTTGTGCTGGACACATTGCTAGAAGAGATGACAATAGATGGACAATTAAAATTTTAACTGGATCCCCAAGAGACTGCAAAAGACCTAGAAAAAGACCACATATGAGATGAATGGATTAAATACGTATGTTTACTGGTGTGGTGTGAAATAGAGATGCTAGAAATCTAAGAAACTGGATTAAATTTGGAGACCTTTATCCTGCATTTATAGATGAAGATGATTTTAAAATAAAATTCAAATAAAATAATAAGATGAATAGATAGACTGTCATCTAAAAAGCATTCCATTTAATATTTTTCACAAACCCAAATTGTAATTTGAATTAATCTTCAGTTATTGGCTAAATACTTTACCAATATAAATTTGTATATGTAAAATGTGGTTTTCTTATTTCAAACACTAAAAAGATAAGTGTACTCCATCTCAATTCATAAATAAAATTTTCATAAAAGGCAAATGTTATGCAGAAAATTTATTGTCATAAATGTTATAATAGTAATATAATGCAATCTTAAAAACCAGTAACCTTTGATTAGAATAAGAGATGTAGTTTTTTTAATTTTCACATACACAGTGAACTAGAATATATAATTATCTTAAAACCACCAACTTATTTTAAATGGATATTTATTAGTAGTCTTTATTATAATGATTCAACAATAGAAAGTATTAATGGTACCAATCTTTTATTCTCCAAAGGCTTCCAAAATAGCTAGATCGTTCACTTACAACTATTGTTGCCTTTTTTCTGATAATTAATCCATAAACATAAATATTTTACGGCAATTTATCAATTTTCTAAATAGACATTCTGTTGTGTGCATGTGTTGCAGTAATGTTAATTTAGTCAGTCACTATAATATATTCTAATTAGAAATGCCTAAACATTAAACTTATAACCAACTATCTAATGTAATCTTAAATTATAAGACCCGATTTTAATGATGTGCTTTAAAATTATAAAAGATAAAATTCCTACTTTAAAAAAAAAAAAACTTGACAGCTTTCATGCTAACATTAAGACAATGATAATAAAAAATAAAAAAACTATATGACCTTCCTTATGTTTATAACTATTTTGTCAATGATAGCCAGTAAAACATAAACATGTTAACTGCTTAGTTAAGCCCCCTCCCCAGTAACTTTTGTTCAAATGAAAATGAGACTTTCATAAAAAATTTATCCAAAAACACAGTAGGATGATATAAAGTTCAACCTTGAAAGGAGTTTTTGGCATATATCGTATTTCGGAGACACTGTCAGCTATGTCAAAAGCAAGTGATCATAGTTCCCCTAAATAATGCAAAAAAAAAATTATTTAATCGAATAATGCTAAACATACAAAACTTCCTTTTCATAATTTTATTAGATTGACTGTAGAAATATTGTGTATCGAAAATTATTAAAATATAAACTGCAAAAAAAAAGTTTTTTAAAAATATATATTTAAAAAAAAATTATAAGATGAATATAAATTAAAAATCATTTTTTCTTTTAAATCTTAATATAAAGCATTACTGGGGTGATATTTCACTTCAAACAAATTAAAACACACACGATATATCTTACTGTTGTTATAAAACAAAAGCAAATAATTTTTCATATTATATATAAAATAATATCTATAGAAATAGCACAAAATGCATCCAAAAATATCACAATGCCAAAATATTATTTTCAAAAAATGTAAACTATTATGACCACAACAAAAGAAGCTTCTCAACCAGATTAAATTTCCCTAAAAACTTGATAAGGAAACTGATATGATTTGTGTTTTAAAGGCATTTATTGTTCTATAAGAATCAATTATAATAGGTTTTAAAAAAAAAAAAAAAAAAAGAGGGGGGGGGGGGACGACATCAGTTTTGATCATGAGGAAGTAAGACAGATTACACATTAAAAAAAAAGTGGTTTTACATTATTGATTTATACAACATTATTTTCATAAAAAAGGGTTTTAAAGTTTGTTGGGGGGGGGTCCAAATCTTGAGGTTTTATCACCGTCACATTCATTTTCAGATGATGGTTTATCATATTATGGTTTCAGATGTTGTTGCATTGTGTGGGATAATAGTTTATTACCTCTTTCTAAAAAGTTTCCAGTTTATTCCGGAAGATGTACGGTCTTCTGGGATTGCAATCATACATACGAGTTTGCATTTGGTACACCAGATAGCATATAACACAATGTGCTAGCA
This sequence comes from Epiperipatus broadwayi, assembly GCA_028023455.1. Taxonomy (NCBI): domain Eukaryota; kingdom Metazoa; phylum Onychophora; class Udeonychophora; order Euonychophora; family Peripatidae; genus Epiperipatus; species Epiperipatus broadwayi. The sequence goes on along the minus strand of JAQFVV010013693.1, from coordinate 80,396 downwards.
CGGATGTTTGCAAAAATTCCTTGATGAATGTTTGGAATAGGGTATTGATTTTATATTTGGGATTGTTAAAAAGTTTTGGTATTGCTTTGCATATGATCTCAAGGCCCTCACATTTGAAAAAAAAATGATATTGAGTTTCAGAATCTTTATGGCAAAGGCTGCATTGTTCGTCAACGTTCTTATACTGTCTTCTGTGTCTATAAAAATGAAGTGTAGATAGAGATTCTACATTTATTTTGATAAGAAAATCCAAGTACTTAGGTTCAAATGGTCAGAATTTAAATTTTTTAATCAGTTGTTTGTTGTTTATATTAAGTATTGGTTTCTTTTCATGATTTGAGATAGGGATTTGAATAAGGGTAAATATTTGCCAATATTTGTGTTTTGGAATGTAAGGGAGAAGATTACGGTTAGGAATTGTGTGAAGTGGTGCAATGAGATTTTCCCAGAATTTGATTAGTGGTGGTGGTTTATCAGTTGGCATAATTTTTAATAACTCTATTATATGTGTGAATAATTTGTTATATGAAATGAAGAGGTTTACTGTTTTTTTTTAATTTTGACTATTAATCATGTGTAATCCGAGCCCATTGAGAATTAGTGGTTGTTGTAGTTGATTGAGTGAGATAGCTGCTGTATGATTTCCCCAAACTAACTGATATGATTTGTGATGTCATATTATGATATTCTCTTGATCTAATCATTATTTTGCATTGCCATGTCACAACACACTCATTTTATTTACTACACAATGACAATGTAACAATTTACAAATCCTGCAAAGCAAAATAAATAGTAGCTTGAAAAACATGGAATATTTTACATTCTTCATGTCTTGCTCAATTATATGATTTAAATCTGAGCTTACATGTAATATTTTTAAATGAATGAGATTCTTTTAAAACTTTAAACTTTTCTCCATGAGAAATAATTTAATACTATTCTATACATTGCTCAAATACTATTTAATTGCCATTCAACATACAAAAAAATTTTTTTAAATGATTCTATATCACATTAATAAATACATTACAGATATCTTAATATCTTATTCAAAACACTATGTCTATAAATTGTTATAAACAGATATGCATAAATTGTGGATATTTTCTGTAAAATAATTTTGCTATCTCCAAAATGTCATTTTGGTTTCAATAAAGCAATGTTGCCAATAACATGTGTCAAATTATTTTCAATATTTAATATCTGCAGTTAAAAATATATAACCATTACTAATGTTAAAAGATGCAACTGAATCAAAATTATAATAACTTATTGTTTAAAACTACAGAACTAATTTTCCATTTTATTATTTCTTTTTTTTTTTCCATGTTTATTTTTAACTGTCATGGTTACCAGCTTTCTAGTGTCTTGAACACCTGTTAAAGAACACCTTGTGAGTGATTGCTGCAAGCTACTTGAAAGTCACAGGGGAATATTTATTTTAAATTGTGAACCAAAGAAGAATTAACAAAGCTATTATTATTACAAAGCTTCCTGTATAACTTTTCTGGTTGTTAATTCAGAATAAATTATTTGAATTTTTATCCATCATATTTAGATAAATACATGTACACATATGTAAATTTATATACAGTATTTTTGTAAAGGAATCTTCAGCTCATATACCAATAATTAACTAATAGCTTATCTAATTCTGATTTCTGAATAATGTTAAGATCTACAGTGAAATCATAATAGAAAGAGGGAAAAAACTGAATTAAACATAAGTAAAAAAAAAAAAAAATAGTAATAATTTAGATATTTATTTTTTCTTTTATTTATGAAATTTAATAATTTATCCCCATAAAATTAAATTAGACAGTCTACCATTTAAATATATATATAAATTAGAAATCTGTTCTAATAGTTCTGGTAGTAATCTGAAAAAAACATCTTCTAAGTTAGCTAATTTTTTTAAGACTTAGTTAAAGCTTACTCTAAGAATTTCTTGCTTATACCTTTTTCCATTTATATTTGATCACATTTAAAACATAATGAAAGCTTTTGAAATATAACTCTGCATATCCTTTCTTGATTATATGAGCAGAATCACTGTCTTCTGAACAATATAAAAGATGTTTGATTTTTTTAATAAAGCTAAAGTAAAGCATCTTATTTTTCCAATTGAATTTTTCAAAGTCTTAAGGATTTAAATAAAATCAATAAATGTTTTAAGCTAAAACCTTACCAAAAATTTCATGTTGTGCTATAGAAAAATTCTAACTGATCAAAGAGTGCAGTGGTATTTTTACAGTAAATCAATAATTATACTCCTAAACCCTTTTTCTGTAAATATTTCTTGGAATCTTTTTATTCGTTTATATTTGTGATATAATAAAAGTTTAGATTCCAGGTATATAAAATATACCTGCATTTAAAATATTTAAAAATTAGATTAAAAAAAAATAATAATCTGACCAAAATAAAGAAAGTCAGAATTTTTTATGCATATTTATTACTTGATTTTGATAAATAAACAAACAATTTGGTCAGAAAAAGATTTTAACACACACAAAATTCAAATTATTAAAAATATTTATTGATATTAAATTTATTATTTAAATATGAGTATATTATAATTTGAATAAACATTTCAAATGATCCAGCATATAGAATAAAAAACAAACTTTCAGTAATTTTCAGTGACAAATCCTAAATAAAAAACAGCAATATAATACTTTAAAAATGAAACTTTTTGTGCTAAAATAATAAATATGTAATTATAAACTAACATTAACATTTTAATGCAAAAGATTTATTTTAATTTTCAAATTAACAATTTTCATTTTCTTTTTACTTGCTATAAATAATTGAATTCCAACATGAATGGAATGTTTTGGTCAGTAAAAGCTTTCAGATAAAATAAGTTTGACTTAAGAAATTACTTCCAAATCATTTTTAAATAGTTTATCAATGAATTGTATATGCAACTCATATAAGTTATTGAGTTTAGATTGAAAATATTGTGTTTTCAATTTCATTCTCATAGTTTTGTAGTTAAGTAGAAATAAATGGTGGTTGCTGGAGGGTTGCATTAGATCCTAAGATCTAGGTGCAGTTCTCTCAGATCCAAGACTCCTCACCGACGAAGGCCACAAGCTAGTCTAGGAATATTGGATGAATAGGTACTAGATGGGGATTTTATGCACAAGCCTTCTGGCATCCATTGATTACTCTGGTTGGCACAGGGTGGCATTACTATATGGAGAGTTTTGCCTGTTTAATAACAGTTATGTGTTAGCATAAGAGATGGTGATCATGTGAAATCTTAATATCAGTGACTGTCAGTAACAAGCACAAAAAAGTGAAAGAATGATACAACATTAATTTATTTTCTATTGCAATGGGATAAGAAATTTCACAAAATTCTTTCCTCAATACATTTTGTTCAATGTTAGTGCATCATATGTAATATTTCATATCAAATGAATCTCATACTATATTAAAAAATACTTCTTACCAATATTTATACTTGTACATGTTTCAGATAGTAGACTACCCAAGAAAGTAAAAAACTGAAATACTTTGTTTTCATGGAACTGATTTTAAATATTATTATTATTATTTATATTGCTTTGTGCAAAACAGGACCCATGCGATGAAATGTAATTTTCAAATGGTGTGTGAACTCACAAAAACCTCAAGCAGTTAAATAACATCTGCCCTCATCTTAACACATGCACATTTTTATTACTTAATTTAGAAAGTTACACGTATTTTAATGAATAGTCACGAATAGTCTTTGGGTGGCCAACAACCAGTTTGCTATAAACATTGTATTGCATTTTCAGTTTTTAAAAAAATAATTATTGCAAAGAGACAAATGAAATTAAGAAAAATATATAAAAATTATTTTAGAATTAATTACGTTCAAATAAACTTTACTTAAAAAAAAAAGCCATACAAAATTTCAGACTTGATTATCTCTAAAGAATAATAATCATGGATATCTATACACGTTTAAAATGTTTGCATATATATTAAAATTGATAATAATTCTTATAATTCCTTCCAGTAAAATAAAAAACGAACAAAGAAAAATCATCATAAAAATTAAATAAAAGAGAAAAAGTAGTAAAGTAAAACCACCACCTACCTCCCTTCACTTTTCTATTTATTCTCTCTCAAATCATTTTAAATCACATCACTGGTACATAAAAAATTAAATTAAATTATAAACCTATTAAAGCTAACTTCTTTTTTTTTTTTAAATCTATGCAAATATATCAATTTGTATACACACACATTAATAAATCTAAAATTTTCAAGTTTTTTACGCCTGTCTTTTGACAGCTCAATGACTTTTCCCTGGAAGTACAAATAAATAAAGCAATATATCTTTAGGCTGCTATTATTGAATAAATTATTACTACTGCATTTATTTATTTTTAAAAAGTCGGGGGAAAAAACTGTTTCTTGTTACAATTATTTTATAGATATATTAAACAACCTCCATACTTTCCCATTCTTTTTAAATTCATATATTCAATATGTCTATAAAGATATTACACATGGGAAAGAGAAAGATGAATAACTCGATATGTGAGTATGTTTAAAATTTAAAAAAATCATATATATTAATCTTTAACTGAGGTTTAAAGTTTATATCTGTGCTAGAGATAATCTCTATTTAAAAAAATGATTAGTAATAATCATTATTGTATATATCTGAGGTGGATGATGTCAAAGTTGTGAGTGGAGTGAGTTTGACAATGGTAAATAGAAATGTAACAATTATTTTATATTATTTTGATTAAAAAAAAATCATTCTGATACAATGGAAAAGAGACTAAAAAAAAAAAAAAATCAATCACATGTTGTTGGATATGGCAAATGCGATGCAGTACCAGGTTTGAAAGGGTGCCAGTTTAAAACAGCACATGCATACCTGTTGAAATAAGTAACTTATAAAATTACGAGAAATTTTTGATTTTCTACGACAAACTTTTTTTTTTTAAATATAAAGACTCAATTTTTATTATTATTATTGCATGTAGTATTAACATTAATAAAGTGAAATATAATAATCAAAATAAGTCATAGATCACATGACCCTATCTCTCATATAAATTTCTCATATAAAGCAGAAATAAACATAATATATATTAGAAAATGTTTGTCTCTATTGTGAAAGAATTACTTAAGCACTTGTTGATTTACTGGTAAACAAGTGTTACTTCAAATTATAATTTAATTAATACATTTATATATATATAATATTTAAATATAAGTACATTGTCTATGCTGAATTTAATGTAATTTAGAAGGGATTTGAACTCAGACTTTCAATCTCCCTACAGCTATTCACTCCATCTTATACAACCGATACATATGACTACATACATGTGAAAAAGATAATGATCTCAATATATGTATTTCATGTTGAACCGGCACTCATCAGTTGGTCCAGATCACCATCTCCCATACATATATAATCAATGCTTGGCTTATATTAGAATAGCAAATCATCATACTTTAATGGACAGGCTTCAATCTTCTTCAACCTCCAACTCTTCAACCATCCAATATTGAAAATCTGATGATGGAATGCTCAAAGCAACAACAAGGGCTTTGAGCTCTCCATCATCAAAGTCTGAGTTTAATATATATATACTGTGCTACTGACTACTAGTGCTATCAGTCAATAATAGTAAAGAAAATGTAGTATCATTAGCATAACCTTGCAAGATATTCTGATTGTGTAGTTTATTTAATTTAATACTTATCTTCCTATCAATTGGTTAGTTTAATTCAAATGATTCCTGGAGTATTCATAAATGCTATAGGGTTGATTTAAAAAATAATTTCAAGCTTATTTCCCCTTATTATTATCTAGTTTCTCATTCACCAGTAATATCATCCATATTCCTTCTTGTTATAAATCTTGTGTATTTTAAAACATTCACTGATTTTAATATCTACAGTTCTGGATGTGCCTATTACACATTAAATTTATTTTTAAGCAATATTAAGTTTTAAAATGTATTACTGTGCATACATTTATATATATCTGATCAGATTCTTTATACTGTAATAATAATAAAAATGAATATATTATTTATCAGTATTCTGTTTTATTAAGTAAATATCAGTAATAGTAGTACAGCAACTATTAATTTTTAAAACAATTATAGCAATGAAAATATTTAATCATTTACAATTTTGTTTTTGGCTTTATCTCTTATTTGTGCAGATCATCTTGTTTAGAAAATTGTTTTTCCCTAGGCATGATCTCATTCTTACTTAGGGTTAATCTTTTTGTTGTTGTTTTTTCAAGAAAATATCAGACTTGAAATGTAGTTATTAGCTTTATTAATCTTTTTTAAAGATCGATAAGAGCAAATCTTTTTTAATTAAAAAAACACATTTATTTTCTTATCCCCCCCCCCCAATCTCTACTATAATCCCTTAAGTGAATCTCAATTTTAAAATAAATTTTAAAGCAATAGAAATGGTGATTCCACTTTAATGTCAAAAACTGAAATAAACTTAAAGATGAAATATTTGGTGGCTACTTTTATAATCTATTTAGAATTGCTATGATTTTAAATTAAATTTTAATTTTCCAATTCATAGTGCAAATATTATTTCAATAGCAAATGTCACATACATTAAAAAAAAAAAAAGTTAATTGTAAATATAAAAATACAAAAAAATTACATTAGTATCAGATAAGCATTGCATCTTTGCATTTCATCACCCATCATCAATTTTTATTATATGCAAATGAATAGTATGTTTTTTCAATATCAGGCAAACACATTCATATATGTAGATAACTATTGAGTACACTGTAGTACAAATGTGACCTTTCAAATTATTCTCTACCTTTTTCATAATTGCATTATTTTATTTTTGCTGCTGCAGCTACTACTACTACTATTATTATTGATGTTTTATTTAAATAATTTACTTAAATTGTATCATAGATGTGTATATACATTAAAAAAAAGTATATTTAGAATATATACTTTATGAGGTATGTATGTTTATTTATGAATATGCATTACAACACTAAACTTGTTAATTACTGATCTAGATAGCCTTGCCATATTTAGTTCTGACAATTTGTATGATTTAAAAGTTTATTCTCTTGAATAGTTAATTATGAATTTAGATTTAGGTAGTTTGAAAAACCTTACCAGTAACAAGATTACTACTTTAGGCTTCATTTTCATAAATATTGCATAGGTATTTCAAGTCACTACCCTAAAACTTTTTAGTTTGCCCCTACCCAGTGGCACTTAGTTAAATAATGATTTTCAGAGCTTAGGTTCAGTTGCAATTGACATTTGTATTTGAGACTGATTTCCTGAGAAATGCAATACATTATTTTAATGATACAAGATACATATATATAAAAAGTTTGTACTTTATTTTTGTACAAAATGATAATTCTCAGCATCTCTAGATGCATAACATAGTACTCGTCAATGGTTAAGGCTTATAACACTGATATATTTCTTTTAAACCCACTCAGATTATTCTGGATTTTTATTCTCTTAGCTAAGAGACTCAATACCTATTTTCCTCAACTATTACTGGATAATTATCCAGATTAATTATGAAATTTGAGCTATTCCATGTGTTTGTATTTAATTTCTAAAAAATCGTATAATAAACTTGAACACAGGTTTAAGGTTTATATCTGGCCTAGGGATACTCTTTAGTTTAAGAAATGATTAATGATAATCCTTAATGAATTTATCTCAAGTGGTTGGTGTCAAAGTTGTGAGTGCAAAATTTTTGACACAAATCAAAAGTGTAATAATATATATGCAAGTATACTTTTTTTTTTTTATAAATAATAAGATTTTAAATTTTAAAAAATAAATTCAACGAGCTATATAATATAAATATATGCATCTTTTTTCCCCCTTAGTTTGATTTTTAAATTATTGTTACTGATTATCCCATCTGTTCATTTGGTTATGAAGAAATCTGAGAATTAATGTTAAAATATTATTTCAAAACAATCTCTCTTAATGTACTCATAAAAAGCAGCAGACGTTCACTTTTTAAAAAAGCAAAAACATGAGCTGGTATTTGACTAATTGAATCAAGTAAAAGAATTTTAAGATCATATTAAGTTCTTCAAAGTCATTGCAAGAGACAATCAGGCAAAAAGATTATACTCAAGAGAATTTATTATTAAAACAACATCCACAAATTTCATACTACTTAAAAAAAAAACTTTGTTTTTAAATATTGAATGATACACTTATTTCTTTATTCTTTTTTATTAATACTTAGAAATTACTAAACCCTAAATTTAATGCCAAAAATTACTCACTAAAAAAAAAAAAAACAGATTTTTAACACATGATAGCTTTCTTTCCTATTAAAAATATTCCGACAGAAAAGTTATTTCTCTGCAATAAGAAGAAAAGATGGTTCTATTATCTAATAAGAGGGATGACACCATGAAATATATGAAAAAAGAGTCCTACAAAAAATTATGTAGCAATAAAGAATAAGAAAAAATATCCCCTACAACAGGAGTCCCCAATCTTTTTGCGCTTAAGAGCACATTTCATAATACCGGCCAGGTAGCGGGCACCATTTATTTTTTCAACTAGGTGGCGGGCACCATTTATTTTTTATCTGAGCATAATTGCTGAGATATTCTTGACTTCGTTTAAGAAGCCACAGTGCATCACATCACATGTAAATTTATAGTTGGATATTGTTAATAATACACATAATGTACAAAAAAATATTTATTTCAAAAATAAAATTTTAAGATATAATTGACGTTTATATTTTTATGCTGTAAAGGTATAGTATGGCCTACAATTTGATTACAATATAATACAATAATTCATAAAAAAAATTCAAAAAATTAAATTTATTTGTATCAGATAAATAATTTTTTATCGCGTTCGAATAGCGGCGGGCACACGTAAAATGGTCTGCGGGCGCCATGGTGCCCACGGGCATAGGGTTGGGGGACCCCTGCCCTACAATTACTATATTTTCTGAATTGCCCAGGATTTTAAATGAAGTGAGCCATAAAATTAAATGTATGAAGAAGGGAAAAACTCCAGAAAATGATGAAAATGTTGCTGATGTCTTCAAAGAAGTTGATGACGAAAGAGAAAAACTGTTGGCAAAGTTATATCCCAAGATGATTGGAATAATGAAATATAATATTTATATTTAAGAAAAATAATAACGAAAGATATAATACAACAGCAAAGATTAGATTAAACTGTGATACTAAAATTAACATTGAGAAGGATGTATGACAAAGCGATTCCATATCTCAAAAACTTATTACAACAGTTTTACTTACAAGTATTTTTGTGGATTAAAATAGGAAGCTAAGGGAGTAAAAGAAAATTATTTAAGACATCTAGATCAGTGGTCTTCAACCACCGGAACGCGGAAGTTTTCAGCCAGGTCGCACTAGACTGGCAAGAAAGTTAGTAATAACAAAATAATAAGATTTTAAACTTTTAATTAATATAAACAGTTTTTATTTATTTTTTCATCGCATTTTTACTCTGATAAAAGATAAGAAACAGAACAAAAACGAAATCTAATCAATCATACATAAATTAATTTGTTTTTCTATTTATCACAGATGTTTATGGAGAGATAGAATTAAATTTATTATTTTTCTAAAAAAATTCAAAATTTAAAAAAAAAAAGGTTTTTTTTATTAAACAAACTCCAGTTGTCCTTTGATAGCCAATCACGGTTGCTTGTCGGCATTGTTTATGTGTTAAAACAAGATCAAAACTTTTGACTTTTTCAAGTTTCTTTTTTTTTTGTTTAAAAATACGCCCTTTTTTTTTTTGGCCTATAAGGCGATATTTTTTGGTTTTATTTGTATACTGCTAATATACTAAAACTTTTAATATGTGTTCATATAAAACTTTTATTTTTAAAACCAATTTCTGTTAACCTTTTTTTAAAGATAAAAACAAACAAAAAATAACTTTGCAATTTTTTTTTTTTGCTTTATTTCTATTACGCGATATCTATTTTACCATATATTTTTTTTAAAAAATTTCTTATTAATTACATTTTTTGATCCTTTCAACACACCAGCACAAAAAAAAATTACAATAACATCAAAACTTCAGACTTTTACATGTTTCGTTTTATTTTTTCAGATTTAAAATACGGCGACTTTTTATTTGCCTGTACGGTGATTAATTACGCGATTTCTATTTCGCCCTTACTACCATCAAAAGACAACCTCCATATATATATAAAACCATCTTGTATATTTAACACTAAATACAGATATTACATTTATCATAATCATTGCCATATAATTACACTAGCTATGATATTTCCCAACATTCAGGTGAATAACATTTTATTCTTGAATGTTTTAACACTGAAATAATAAACATAGAAATGCAAGCACATTAATGAGAACGATTGGTATTGTACTGTTTTCTGTGTTTAGCATGTGAAGGTAAGCAACACCATTACAATACACAATAACTAGTGTGCTGTTTTGGTCAGTTATAACAATTATGCTTATCTAAGGCTAAGCAGGTTACATTTTTACGAAAATTTATCTGTAAACTTCTGCCAGTCCACGAAATTTTATCCTTATTTTTGCCAGGCCACAGGTGTGAAAAGGTTGAAGACCACTGATCTAGACTTTGCAGATAATATAGCTGTTTTTGCAAATAATGATTTCAGGAAATGTTGCAAAAGTTATCAGATGAAAATAGGACTAAAGATAAATGCTAAAGCTTATTATATACCTATGTCTATATATGTGATATATAGGATATATGAGCACAGACTTTCACATGACCCACCACTCTCCACACTATCTCATAACACTGATACACTTGAACACATACATGTTGTAAAGATAAATAATCACCAATATACATATTTCATGCTAAACTAGCAAGCATCAGTTGGTCCAGATTACCATCTCTGCACATATATGCTATAAGTGCTCAGATATATATTAAGATAGCGAAACCTGACACTTTAATGGACAGGCTTCAATCTACTCCACACTCCAACCATCCATACTGTCCATTAAAGTGTAAGGTTTCGCTATCTTAATAAATATCTGAGCACTTATAGCATATATGTGCAAAGATGGTAATCTGGACCAACTGATGATTGCTGGTTTAGCATGAAATATGTATATTGGTGATTATTTATCTTTTCAACATATATGTGTTCAAGTGTATCAGTGTTATGAGATAGTGTGGAAAGTGGTGGATCGTGTGAAAGTCTGTGCTCATATATCCTATATATTAAAAAGATTAAAGTAATGTTTAATGGATTTTCTCAGAAAAAAATAAATATTAACAACCTTAGTGAGATTAATGATACAGATAGAAACATAATGGATGAAATTAATCGTAAGTTAAACTTGGATGAAATGTTTTTGATAGAAATAATTTATTATTGAAACTAAATATACATATATGTTTGAAAAGAAAGATTTTTAATAAATAATGTTGTACCAATTCTTACTTAAAGATCTAAGACTTGAAAACTTAACAGAAGAGCAATGCAGATACTTTAGACATCTCAACAAAGTATAAAATATTGAAGCACTCAAATCTGTTGCACACATTTGGCTTCACTTTCTGGTGATGTTTGAGACCTGAAAACATGGGTTCAAACCTAATCATTTAATTATAAACCACTAGGGAGTGAAGGTATACCAATGCGCGTGATTGTTTATGTCTCTGTAAACTTCTACTTGTCTAAAGTTAATATGCATATAAATTATATATTTCTATTACGGTAAACAATCAGGCGTGTGTGTGTGTAACAGATAAAACTTAATAATTAAAAGCGTTATACTATGTATATTTTTATTCATATATATTCTAATAGAGAGAAAGTTCGAGAGTGTAATGCGAGTGTATTAAATAAAAAAGACTTACCGTATTTTAAATTCCGAAGGAATCTGTTTTCATTCTGATACAGATTTATTTAAATTTCACGTTACTTAATATTTATTCCACAGATCTATTTTCATCCTAAAATAGATTAAGACCAACTCTCTCGAACTTAATCTCGTTTGTATTTCAAAATTTGCTGTATCATTGTAACCATTAACACATCCGGGGATTACCCAAAGGCAGTAACAAACGAGTATAAATGCCACCACATTTCCTAACTAAAGAGCTCTACATATTAATTTCTAACCCTGTTGCTAGGGGAAGTTACATCACTCAGAACCGCAAAATGACGAGTGAGTAGTATTTAGATTTGCTTCCCCGGTCCTTCCAAGATCCATCCAAGGCCAAAATACTCGTAGGCCATCGTATCCAAAATACTGGCAGAATGAATTGTATGCGACATAAAGAACGGACTGAAATGATAATTTCGTCAAAATACTGCTAAATTAACTAGATTTCGTCAAACATGGAACCAACACATGTGCACACGGCTGTAAAGTCATCGGAAAGAAAGGTAATTCCCTGCCGCAAAACTGAACTCTAATGCTTTCGTCTTAATAATCCTTTTAACTATAAAAAGGAAATTTCAACCTTCGATAAGATTAATTCCAACCACCTAATGTATGTCTTATTAAACATTTCTAGTTTTGTACTCTTTGTAATGTAAAAATGTAATTGCTTGTTTTGCCATCGGTAATGCTACACCGATTAAATGCTTAAATAATGACCTCTTTTTGATTTCTTATTGCTTTTATATTTAAATTGTATTTTACTCTCTAAACTTGAATACTATGTTTTCACTCTTATTGTATTTTTATTTTAAATGCGGCAGTTTTTCGTTATTTAATATTGTGCAAATCATACCAAATTTAATATGCTAATAACTCAATCTGGCGAATCAATCCTATTGTATTTTTGCTATTCCGCAATTAAGGAATATTTAACCGTAAACGTAAGTATTCTTACCATGCTATAAAATTCGCCCGATTGAGAAGTACTCCTAAATTGTTCTTTATTAATTAATATTATGCCATTCAACAAGATTTAAATACATTATGTACTATTATTTCACACTATTGATTAGTATTATAGAAATTGAGTAATAAATAAATTTAATTCAGATATGTATTTCTAAATGATGATTCATTTGATAAGTAGCCCGCCATCTAACGATGATTCAAGTAAATTATTTCTCGGGCAGATTAACATGCGTTTAACAAAGGGATTCTTAATTTTGTTTTATATATTCTATTATTAATATATCAAATAAGTTCTTTAAGTAAATTGTATGCCCCCTTTTTGGAATCACTTGGATATAATTATTTCATTACGCTAGGCTTGATTACCATTTAAGGCCATATAAGTCAGGGTTAAGACAAACCTGAAAGCCTTTGCCATGTGTCCCGATGATAACGTTCACAAATCAAAAGTTGCTTTATCATACTCTCTCTCATTCTTGGAATCCATATAGCACAATTCTTGGTGGAGTGTGGAGGTCCCGACTCCCACAGATTGTGTTGGTTCGGTAAGCGCTGCTATGGGTTAACATTCGACAAATCGGAACCATGGTATCTTGCCAACCACTTCGGATGCTATCTGTCACAAGTGTGGATAAGCTTATATTCTTCGTTGTCAAGTTGATCAAGCTTCTCGTCCTCTCAAGCGTTATCATTCGGTCCGCACGTTATCGTTCATACTCCCTTAAATATTTTAAATGTCTGTAAGCTGTAATGATGTGATTCTCCTAAGCCTTCCCAAAGTTCTCATTATAAAATAGATTAAATTTGTCCTTTTATATACGTTATCGCTTATTAGCGCTATCCACCCTTCGTTAACCGCTATTAAACACGTTAATCATTGATTATTAATAAAACTATAAATGCCAAGTCATATGACCATGTTAAAATAATTATGTTTTTCCTCATTCTCTTCGTAAATAATAAATGATGAATCATCTCGTAATGTCCCAAAATAACTGATTTATGGTTAATGTAACTCTTAATAAAATCCAGATGTAATCCAAGCTCGCCAAATCATTTATTGTATAAAATGTGATGGTTAGAATAAAAGCCCACTCACAACTATTGAATTTTGTTATATTCTATGTAATTGGAAATCATGTCATTACTCGATCTATTAGCCAGGTATGGCCATTGCAATCCGTTATAGTTTTCATGATTGAAGAATGTCATAGCGTGAATAATAGAAACCCGTTAAATCATATTAGCATATTAAGCCGCATCGGTTCATATAATAAATTTCTTACCACGTATGTTTAGTAATTAATGCATATCCATCAAACCCTGTTATGCCATTAAGGTTAGTATGGAATGCATAGGTGACCATAAGTGAAACCTAGATCAGGTATTCTTCGTATAATCAAGGTTCTAAGTCATTGTAAATCTCTATATCTAGCTGTTCACATATAAATCGATTTCTAATATTAATTTCATGTTAAATAAATTTACATTTAATAATCTATCTTTTGGAGATTTTATTGGTTCATGCGTACACATCTCTTATTACTTTGCGTTATCATTTAGTAAAGCTTAAATCTCTTGTGTCTCTGCTGAACCCTCTGGGCCGGAGATAATTGGAAAGTAGGTTGCTATCGTCAGAAATGTTGTTTGTAATGTGATAGATTTGGGAGGTGGGCAATAGGGCGGGGTTCATGAGTATCCCTGACCTGTGTATCTTGTATATGATTGAACTCTAGGTACTTTTGCTTAGATCCTAATTCTTGTTAGATGAACATACAATTCTGACTGGTACAATATGTATTTCTGAAAGTGGCAAAAAAAGACTGAAAGCAGAATATGACATACAGGCATGATTTATGTCATTAAAGGAATTAAGACAGAAATAGGAGTGGAGATGTTGCTAGAAGAGATAATGGATGGAAAGTTGAAATCTTAAACTCGATCCTAAGAGATTTATAAAAGAGCTAAAAGAAGACCATATGTGAGATTGATAAATAAGAAAATTTGCTGGTGTGATATGGACAAGTGGAGGCTAGAGATCAGAAAAACTATGACACCATTCTGCAGTGTATCAACAATGAATGAAAATGATGATTATGAATTTGACTGTTGTAGAAACAATACAAGAGCAACTAAATGTGTATATATATATATAGGTTCAACATAATAGCAGAAGAGCATTTGTTATGTAGAACTAGGATATAAATCTGCCATTTAAACTGGGACAAAACATTTTAGACTTTAATCAAACTTAGAAATTTTTCTTCTAGCTAGACAACTTAAAAACCAAACAAATCTTATCCAATATTAATTAGCAAATTATGTCTAGCTACTTTAGCTAGAAGACAAATTAAAAACCAATTAAAATCCATACCATTCAGAAATTAGCAAGATTAATAACTGATGCCTTCGGTTCATTGTTATGTGAACTATTTAAAAGCTATTTCATCTTATCTTTTACCTACAATAAAATAACTGTATATTTATTTAATTTAAAATAATAATAATCAAATAGTCAGTTGCTAGATCACATGATACATTGATCCTTGCTACAAAATTTTTTACTCTCAGATCTAGCACTCTATAGACTCCATATTTATTTTTAAATTATCCAGAAAAAGATAAAACTTCTTTTAGTTCTTATTTTTTGTTTGGTTGGGTTTTTTTGTTTTGTTTTTTGGGAGAGGGGGGGGGGGGCTTTTAACTAGAAAAAAAAAGTATATATAATCAATAATAATTTCATAATAAAAATAATCATTATTTACATAAAAAGCCAGAAACAAATGTCAAAAATACATATTGTTAAACAAGTGATGATAAGAATAAAAATAAATCCTCAATATAGATAACAAAAAAAAAAAAGCTAAAAAGTTTAATATTAATATTCCCCTAATTTGGCTATGACTTGAGGTAATTATGTGGAGAGCTTAAAACTTTTTTTCAGTTAAGTGAGAATTAAGCAAGGCACTTCTCATGTCATTGTTTGTTCAATAATACAGATAGCAATATGAGTATAAGTTATTAATATATGAGTTCAGTATTAGCTAGAGAAGTAAAGATACCAAAATAATGATCTAATAATGTATGCTGATGGTTTTCACTATTAGTGAAGAAGATTTTATACATTTATCAAGATTGTAAATATGGTTTCACACCTTTATATTAAATCGAAAATATCAATAGAGCAATGTAACAAATTAGACAAATATAAACTCACATGAAAGTTTTCAACCTAAACCTGAAAATGTCTCTACTTGCATCAATTGTTGAAAAATATGCAGTAATAACATTTGTTTTGGTCAAAAATGATACTATTAAAAAACTTACATGAGATATTGTTATACCCATCATGCAATCTGATCTCTCATCATAATAGTTTTCATGATTCTTGCCTAAAAGCATTGTATGGATAGTTTTAGCAGTGATGGAAGGATAAAACAAATTATGTATGGTTTCGGAAACAGCTAAAAGATTATCACTGTTGAAATGAACATGTTTATGATCCAATACAAAAAATATTTTTTAAAAATCCCTCTAAAGTAATGTTAAAATTAGACTGGATATTTACAAAATGGCATGTTATTATATATGAAATATCATGTATATTTGGAGTAAAAATTAATATAGAAAATTTTTATTTTCAACTAAAGACAAAAACTAAACAAAACTTGTGTTTTAAAATCCTCAAAAATCTAAAAACAGTAATTTTATTTCATTATTTCATAAAATAACAATCGTTAATCCTATCTAAAATAGTATAAAAAAAAATTTCAAACATTAACCAATATGACAACTGTTAAGCAAAAAACTATTAAAACCCCCAAAACAATGTATACTGGCATCCCAAAGTAAACAAAGAAATACAAAAATACTCTAAAAATAAATCATCATCAATTTAATCCACTTAACACATTGCAAAAAATAAACAATAAATCAAGATTACCCTAAAAGATATTAAAAACTTAATACACCCATAACCCAAATAAATGAATATACATACTGAGATACCTGAATAATGAGTTTTCTAGCAATTGAAAATAATCATCATAGAATAATTTAATTCAACAATACAAAGGAAACTTTCTTTCCTTTTAAATGAATGCTAGCAATTATATATTTACATAGCTCATTATTTAAATTTCTATATCAATGTCTAAATCCAAAATAAAGTCATAGAATTATACATTTCAAAGTAGAGACGATTTTTAAAAAATTGATAAAAACTATTTAATACTCAATTCTCAATAAAACATTTAAACCACAAATAAGATGATTTCAAAAAGCTAATTGTTTAATTAACCCAATCAGAACATTATTAATTTTCATAAAGTCTATTAAGACTCCTCCCATTCCAACATATAGAAAAAGCATTTGGTTAATGTAAAGCTTCACTAGGAAATCAAACTATAATACAAACCAACACAAATAGCTGATCAAAAAATAACACTATTATTGTTTGGGACATAAAATCTCAATGTTTTCAATGTAAACAGAAGTCACATTGCAAACAATCCACAAATATAGTATGTGCAAGCTGTAGCATAGAGAATATATATCATGAAACTAAGTGTCTGGGCAGTTTAAACCCATTAGTGAGCACAACAAACATTAAAATACTTTCAGAGAAGTAATACACAACTAAATTTACCTATAAATAAATAAACAAAGAAGCAAAACAAATTCCCAAGCAAATCTTCCATCAGAAAAATGAATAATAAAAACCAGATTAGCTAACATTAAACAACAAATTTTATAAAATAAAACTACATGAAACATGATTGAGTCAATAGAAAAATAGGGTTTCCAAAAACTTAATGAACAAAAAGAATCATCAATGTCAATCAAAACCAAAAACCAAAATGATCGAATTCATGAAAGAAAAAAAAGACCAGAAGAATAAAAATAAAAAATCATTTAACAGCTGGAAAGCCCTTTGGAAGCATCAAATGAAAAAGCAGACATGATTTTTTTTTTACTTCTATACAATGAAAACAGTTAAAGGCTTAAATTCAGAGATAAAAAAATCTCAATTATCAAGATGTATAAACACTGAACAACTACATATTTTGGGTTCTTGAAAATCCAAATATACAGTGATATAGTGACTCATAAATTAATTCATCAATATATCTAGATATTCAAGGACATTCAGTGTTTTCAAAATCTTAATTAATACCAACTGAAAGTATCAGAATAATACTTGGAAGAAAATACCCATTCACAGTCTTTAAAGTCATGCACGTTGATCCCAAATTTCTGATAGTTACATTACAGCACCCACCCTGCAATTACAATAATGTGTGCATACATTCTATCTGGGTCAGTCATAATAAATATGTTAATTCTAATATTAAATTTGATGTTCTCCTCATAGAAATTCTAGGAGATTTTAATATGCCTTATCAGATATTTTTAACTAAATGGATTCACACTTTTCTTTCCACTGATGAATGGGGAAGATTACTACTCACCATATATACAACACCCTTCAACCATTAAAAAAAAAAAAAAATCATTCTTAATTAACTTAACCAAGATTAGAACACTCATCCATTTCTCTTCACCCCTCACCTTTGTCAGTCCATTCTGCAATTAAGATTGAGTTGAATCTATATCTCAGCATAAGAAAATAATACTCCTTCCATAAAGAACTACAAAATCTTTTTTTTTTTCAAAGACATATATCTAGCAGTTTAAAGTGAAATGATCCCTAGACCCAGTGCAGGTATGAATTGCTTATGTAAATATATTTATATTCTAAGCAATAAGCATTAACAGACCCACTCTCCATCAAAAAACTTTTACACAATGTACCCTAGCAGAAAATACACATGCACATATAGATAGAAAACTCTAAGAGTCAATCTGACAAAAAAAAAAGTGCTCCTAACCCATATACATGGACTAAATAATATGTAAAATAATTACTCAGATGTCTATCTAAAAGATAAGTCCCTTAAGCCAAAACCATTGAAAGATAACTATTATTGGAGACAACATACAAGAAATATTGGTTAAGCATTATAGACAAAAGTACAAGAAGAAGAAATATTCTAATATTACTCATCCCCCCCCCCCTTTTTTTTTTTTTAGATTTGGAAGAATATTAACCATTTGTCCCAAATACTATTCAATTAAAATTGGTCACAAAGAAAGACTAGCATCATCTAAGAATATATTTTGCACACTCAAGTCATTTCACATTACCCTCACTAGCAGAGATGGGAATTTTCTATCAAAAAGAATCTACAAAATTCAAGAATTATATCCAAGACTGCTCACCACATTTCTTAGAAGACAGAAAATTCCATCCCTGTTAACTAATTTAAGATCAATATCCATGCACCCCCTAGGAATAAAAATACTACAATTGGTAATAAAGAAAAAAAGAGCTTTATCTTTTACCTCAATTCTCATGTACCCAAATTGCAAAAAATAATAGATCCATGGGTTAAGCTGCATTTTTGTTCAGCCAGTGTTCAACACAATACAAAATAATAGTAATAATAAAATACCTTCTGTAATAAAACACCTAGACATATCCCCATTTCCACAACATTAGATAATATGAATAAATATACTTTTCCAAACATTATGTGAAACAGAAGCATCAAAATCCATCATCTACAATATTTACTTGCAAACTTTCTTATGAGCCAAAAAATTGAAATGAAAATAGAACAACTTTTATCCCACATCAACTAATCCCACAAGATTTAGCTTTCAGCTCTCTACTCCAAGGAATATTCATAATACATCATACATATCCAGCACTGCATACATAAGACATCACAGTATTTAACCCATAAAAATAAATCCCATTTTTAATATAGATAACTAAAAATATATAGCAAAATATCAAATCCAAAGTAAAAAAAAATAAATCATATGCATGGTCAGTGAAGACACAGCAACAGTAGACTCAAATATTTCAAAGTACTTCCTTTTCTTCCTCAGCAGTACATCAATGAGAAGCTATACAAAAAGCTAAAGCAGAAAGCAATCAAATCTATTATTAAAAAAAAAAAAATATTGATCAATATACTACATTTCAACACCACTATGCCACTTAATGCAAGCTTTAGTACCTAACAGATGGCATATAGATAGTGAAATAAAAATGTATGCCACTATATAGGAACTTGTAAGCTGAAATCATGTAATATTTGATTGACTTTAAACTCAACCAACTGATCATTACATGAGTAACATATTCACCAACCCATAGACAAATTCCCATAAAAATTTATTTCCAACATTTATACAATATGCAAAAAAATCTCTGAGCAAGGAAATTAGTAGCTAGCTACCTTAAAATACCTAGACACGTGAAAACAATGTAAGATTATGCTCATTACAAGTGTTACCAAACACAAAAAACTTTAAATTTATCATCATGCCTATCCACAATACACTCATCATTTCAAGACAAATAAAAATAACCTGATAGATCCCCAATAAAGGGATTCTGAGCTATCCTAATAGAATCATTATGAAAGTATGAAATTTTGTCTGTGGTATAACCAGATAATAGCTATTATAAAACATGTAGATTAATTAAGAGTAAACTCTAATGTGGGATTTCCAATACCCCAATCTTAAAATAAATGAGCAGCTGACCAAAAAATGTCAACACTAGTCACTAAAAATAAAACTATTTGACTTCTTGTTCAAAAGTCATGTTAAAACATTCCTCACGATTCTTTTTTTTTTTTTTTAAATGCAGAAAGATATAAACAATTAGAAGAGGCATGCCCACTATGCCAGAGGTAAAAAAAAATCAATTCTAGTTCTTTATTGATGTGTTAGCTTTGCAAACTGGCAACAAGGATTATTAAAAACATGTTGTAAATATTTCAATTAAAACCCTCCTTAAAAGCTTTGCAAGAGATCCCTCTTCCCGACTGAAATCTTTTCATCTTAGATCTATAAGCTCTATGATGGCAATCACAAACCTTGGTTTACTCAAACACTGTGATAAACAAGTTACCACAACTGACGCAGATAAAAAAGATTTCCCCGGTAGATATACAAGTAGACATATGCACACTTCTGAAACAAAAGTCTGAATTATAAAATGAGCATATACAAGAAGCACACAGGGAAATAAAGATGTTTTAAACAATGTAAAGAGTCATGACAGTGTAACTAACAATGTAATCAGATGCCAATCCTGCAACTTTCCCACTGCTCTCTTATTATCCTAGGCACGTAAAAAATGTTAACAAGTTTTAAATTAATACATAAACATTTTAGAAAAAGAATTCATTAGTTATTTCTGAGATATAAAAAAATATATGTGTACAATAAAAACTGTTTAATTCTTAATTAAAGAGAAAACAAAAATTTGAATTAAATAATTCTTCAAATTAATCCAAAAATTCTATTCAAAAATATTGAACAAAAGAAAAAATGACCAAAGATATATATTTAAGATGAATATTCTTGTTATTTGTCTTATTTACTTTTGCAAAGTAAAGATTATTACCCCTCTCAACCCCAATTTGATAGTTACCCAAGCTTGCATCACTCATGAAATCATTGAATATATCAATATTATTTTTAATCAAATTTAAAAAACCGATTTTAATATTAGGTGCACTAATACAAAAAAAAAAAAAGTTTTTTTAATCAATAAAATTTGCTTTCCTATATACCACTTAAAATTTTTTATCAATAGCACTCCTCTGCCTATATTATAAAATATCAAAGAATTTCACCCATTATAAGTTCTTGTATTGTTGTGAATATAAATGATTTCTTTTACTGGATGGACTAATAATAAGCTGAGACCCAAGCACCTTTAGTAGTCAAGTTGGCCTTTCTATTGTAGAGTACTTTAAATCAATATTAGGAATATTAATATATCTCAATCCAACTATTTTGTTAGATGTTTCCCCTCTCTTCATAAATGTATATTCTTGTTTCTAAAATAATTTTATTATCCACTTTTTAACAAAACTAAATGGAAAAGAATATTAATGTAATTGAATATTACCTAAAATATAAAATTCCCAACTGATATTTAAGTGTTCCACGTTTTTATTCATCAAAGATAAAAAAGTATTTATTTTAAATCTAATCAAAATAAATTTTAAGGGGGAATATGAAGTAACACATTTATTAATAACATTGCTTTTATTTTACATAATAACAATTTACTAGCTAAAATGTATTTTTAAAATCTAATCCTTGATCTAGAAATCTACATTACAAAATTAAAAGCAAAACCTAATTGAACAATATCTAATCAGAATTTTATGGTAAATATTTACGTTCAAATTAAGTTCTTGAGCCCATTGCAAAAAAAAAAAAAAAGGCCTTCTCAAAACGTTTTGCACATGAATAGAAAGAAAACTCAAATCTTTACAATGTTGAATAATACATTATGTGATATTCAAATAAATTAAAAAACAAGTTATTATTTTAATCCGTCCCCCCAATTAATATTTATCTTTTTTTAAAAAAAAAAATACTGTATAAATAAAAATATTATTAGAAAAGATAATAGAAATCAATTACACTATTTTTTTTTTTTAATTTTTAAACCAGGATGTGGCAAACAAAATTGTTAGTTCCAAATAATGATTTCTATAAAAAATAAAAAAGACACTATATTCTAAATATGAAAAATTTTAAATAGTAATTCTGATCTCATAGGTATACAATGCAATATGCATCGTAAAGAAAAAAATGTAGACAGAGGTGGCATTTTTTATGTAAGGTGCAGGTTGCTAAATATATATATAAAAGGAATAGGGTGCAACTTGTGTTGGTGTTGAAATTTCTATTAAGATACAATGAAAGAAAAGAGAAGCTAGTAATTTACTGATTAAAAATTAATAGTCTACATACAGCATAGGATATTCGAAATATAACAAAACAAAAAAAAAGTGAAATTTTAATATGGGTCAACTAGTAACTACCATCAGAGTATCTATATATAAGAAATGAAATGTGGTAAGCAATGACAATTATCAACAATAATAACTTTTTACAATACATTGCTTAAATACAACTTGTGGGAATAAATCAGTTATTTATATACACCAATGTAATAGTGTCATTTTTTAAAAATAAAAAAGATGTGTGAAGGGCTTATTATAATATGTTTATAATAGTTATAATAATAATATTTTTTTATTGTGCTAAAAAGACAGCAAGCAAAAGATAACTACTATCGATGTTCGAGCAGATGGATTCTATTTGGCGACACTACTTTACTATTTAGAACATAAAACTTACTGCTAAGATAATAGAAAAGAGATATGGTAAATAAATTTACCCATAAGACAATACTTTTAAATAATGAGGATGACTTTTAAATAATGAGGATGACTTTCAAATAATCCCAAGAAGTGTATTCAAGATAAAGCTGTATATTAAGCTATCTCCCAAAAACAGGCTGGTATAATAAGACAAGAGTTCTATGATCAAGTGACAACACTAGATTATAGTAAGATAATCCTAATAAAAAACAATAATGAATTCTAGAATTATTATAACTAAAACAATAATATATATAAAAATTTGGATGTGCAATATATTAAAACAGACATGTTAAGAATAAATTTGCAAAGCAATTTTGTAACATGGTTCATCTTACTTAATTTCAAACCATATTCAGCATATTAATAAATAAAATTTTATATTTTAAATTCAGTTTTAAACATTTTGTGTAATTTGAATGCCATGATATAAATTGTTTAATTTTACATGCTAATAAGTAGTTTATGTTCAAAAATTAAAAACATCTACAATTGAGTAATAAATTTTCAAATTTCTAATATTTGATCAAATTAATGTTCTTTCATTTCTTTTAAATTATATTTACAATTTGTCAAAAACCATAAACAAAAGACTCTAAAGTCGATGTTCAAATTTATTTTATCCAACTATCTTAATTTTGTTTAGTTAAATCACATTCAAGTTTGTTTTATGTTTTGATATGACCAATTGTTTTTAATATTTTCTGTCTGAGATTTTATATTGATGATATCTCTAAATTTCCATATTACTGATTTCAGCTTTTACAAGCTGACTTCATTATCTTTAATTGCACTCTAAAATATGGGAAATCTTTAAGAGAAAATATTTTCAAGTGATGACTTTAACAAGTGAAAATGGACAAAAAATTAACATAGAGAAAGATTCTAACACTCTGCCTTCATGAAGACTTTCAATGAAAAATAGTGGAAAATTTTAGATCCATACGAATTTTGAAACATAACAAGAATATTATAATATGAACAATAAGATAAATGACTTGTTTTTAAAGCACTCTTCTAAATATATATATATGTTTAAAATACAGTGTGTAATGGGGGAAAATAATTAAACAATTTTTAAGGAAATTTAAAATCATTACTATGACTGAAAATTTTGCATGGTTTGGTGCAGCAGTAGAGTGGCCCAGCTAGCATTTCTGGTCCTTAAAATTTTTATGAACATCTGAGCAGTAAACCATTCGGTTATTATTATTAGAAATATTCTAAAACTACTTTAAGTTAGAGAATTAAAACAATAATTTGTTACAAATAATTAAATTTGGAAGTTTACTGAGACATATAATGATTGCATATGGAAACAAAAAAAAAACTTATACAATAAATACTAATCCTAAATAAATACAATAAAAGGATGTTATTACTCAGCCAATAAAGTTTGGCCATGAAATATATATATATGTTTAATGTTTTTACTTAAGAGTAAACTGGCAACTTCTAATTTAAACAAAGTTGTTAAAAAAAAGAGAGAGATGAAAAATTGTAAAAATTTTATAGATAAAATAGGAAATAAAATAATAAATAATTATTAGTTGCATGAAAGTGATAGGTTGAACACAACAGTTACAATTGACTAACTAAGCTGAAAATAAATTCAGAAAGTCTGTCATTCTAAGCTAAATTGCATAGTATAAAAGAATAAAATTAATATAAAAATAAATCAAAACTTATAATTCCTAAAGGATTAATCAAAAAGTAAAGAACAAAAAATCAGTGAAAAAAGTTTAGAAAATAAAAATGTCTGGGTTAGATTATTTATAATGATACTCTTTAATGAAGAAAGTAGTTAGGCTTAAAAAAAAAACAAAAAAAAACCAGAAATATATATACTTAATGCATATAGCAAATACTAAGATCTTTCCTCAAAACAAAAAATAGAATGATTATTAAAAGTCAAACCAAAGATTCAGATTACATAACTCAATCATGTTTCTTTTCTTCCATAATTTAGTATGTTGACACATATGTGGACATTTATTTATGTCAGCTAAAAACTATCTAAAGCAATAAATAATAAAAAGATACTTATATTTCATCAAATACTTACAAAACATTTAGCTAAGTAGTTAGAAATAGAAAAACGCAATTACTTTTATGGAATGAAGATTACACAATACAAGGATTGGTTAAATAATAAGACCTACAATAACTTTATTAATAAGATGCTTGACACCATCTGCATTAGGATCTACTTGTATTCGATGTGGCTGGGAAAAAGTGTAGTTTTCTAATTTTAACACAGAATGAGTCAATAACATTTCAATTAAATGATCAGAAAAGTGATCCAAGACTTGTAGCATAATCATATGTATGTTCAATGGTCAAAGATTTTAATTAATGGTCATTAATCATTATAACGGCTGCAGAAAGGAGTTTGCTATTAACTGAAAGGAGACCCTTTGATTCCTCTTGGAGGCCTTAAAGGAACCGAGCAGGGCAAATTCCTAATGTCCACTCCATACGTTCTTGTCGTTGCAGCTGTTATTACTATATGTTTATTCATATAGTATACGAACATGGATGGGCTGCTCACCAACACGCATTAGCCAGCGTGGTGAGTTTATTGGCTTTTTACCTCTGAGTTTAAGATCAAGAAACACCATGGTCTTTCTTCTCAGTGCCTGATAAGGCAGAATGAATGTTTGTGTAAATGATAAAGATTTTTCCCAATTATACAATTATGACAGACAAAAATAAAGCATGGCCCTTAATCCCAGGAGGCTGTAAAGTCACCAACCAAGGCAGCGGTTGGTGGCCGAAGGCGGAGGGTGCTAAGAATATCCTGGAGGCGGACACAGGCTGCCATTTGATGACGACTTTTTATTTAGGTACTTACAACTGCAGATCACTTTCAAGTGAAGGAAGATTGCAAGAATTAGAAGAAGAACTCTCTTATATTAAATGGGATATTATTGGACTTTGTGAAGTTAGAAGAAAAGGTGAACATATGCTTTATTATAAAGGCACAAATATTGGAAATACAAGTGGAGTAGGATTCATTATAAATAAAAAGTGGAAGAACAATATTGTGGAGATTGATGGTGTATCAGACAGAGTGGCAAGATTAGTTATACAACTTAATAGCAGATATCAAATGCAGATAATTCAGGTTTATGCCCCAACAAGTTCTCACAGTGATGAAGTAGTAGAAGATTTTTATATGGATGTACAAAAGGCTTTTGATCAGAGTAAACAACATTTTAAAATTGTTATGGGAGATTTTAATGCTAGAATTGGTAAACAAATGAAAGATGAAAGTGTTGTAGGTAATTTTGGTTATGGTAATAGAAATGAGAGAGGACATAGACTTGTGGAGTTTGCAGAGAAGGAAAAACTTTATATTATGAATTCTTTTTTTGAGAAAAATGTTAGAAGGAAATGGACATGGAAGCATCCAAATGAAGGTACAGCAGAATTGGATTATATTTTGACTAACAGGAAATACATATTTCAAGATTGTAATGTTCTTAATAAATTTAACACAGGAAGTGATCATCGATTAGTAAGGGGTAAGATACATGTTAATGTAAAACTAGAGAGACAAAAATTATTAAGAAAAACTATATTTACAGTTGATATTCCTAATCTTCAGAAACATTCTAATGAATTTAAATTAGAACTTACAAATCGGTTTCAAGTATTAGTAGATTTTGAACATGATTCAGATTTGAATGAAATTAATATGAAAATAACTGATACACTTTTAAAAACTGCAACAAAGATAGCTGGTAGAAAAAAGCAGCAATTGACTAATAAAATTTCTACTGAGACTAGAGAACTTATGAAGAAAAGAAGGAATATGAAGATATGCAAGAATGATGCATTAAAAAGAATTGAATATCTCGAATTTTGTAAAATGGTGCGGAAAAGAGTTGAAAATGATATAAGAAAGTATAACTGTGAACTAGCAAGAAAAGCTGTAGAAGAAAATAAAAGTCTTAAGAATGTAAAACAACATTTTGGTATTGGTAGGAAATTTATATCTGCAATAAGGAAAAAGATGGAATTATTACTAAAAAGAGGGATGACATTATGAAATTGGTAGAAGATTTTTATCAAGAATTATATAGTAATAAAGAACAAGTACCTCCTATATCTATTACATCTTCCGAATTGCCCAGAATTTTAAATGAAGAAGTGAGAAATGCAATTAAATGTATGAAAAAAGGAAAAGCTCCAGGTAATGATGGAATTATAATTGATATATTAAAAGAAGCAGGTGAAGAAACAGGAAAAATATTAGCAAAGTTATATACCAAATGTCTAAATGATAAAGATGTACCGGATGATTGGAAGAATGCAGTAATAATATTAATATTTAAAAAAGGTGATAAAGAAGATATTAAAAATTACAGACCTATCAGCCTTTTATCAGTTTTATATAAAATTTTTACCAAGATAATTACAACTCGTCTACAGAGAACCTTGGATTTTCACCAACCAAGAGAACAATCTGGATTTAAAAGTGGTTTTAGTACAGTAGATCATATTCAAGTATTGAGAGAAGTTATAGAAAGGACAAATGAATATGAGTTGTCATTATGTTTTGGATTTGTAGATTATGAAAAGGCATTTGATTCTATAAACATTTCTTCAGTGATTAAAGCATTGGATCATCAAGGTATAGATCCAGGATATTGTCATATTTTAAAGAATATTTATAAAAATGCAACAGCAACAATTAGATTACATAATGATACTGGGAAAGTCAACATTGAGAAAGGTGTAAGACACGGTGACTCCATATCTCCAAAACTTTTTACAGCAGTGCTGCAAGAAGTATTTTGTGGATTAAAATGGGAAACTAAAGGAGTGAAAGTAAATGGAGATTATTTAAGTCATTTAGATTTCGTAGATGATGTAGTTGTTTTTGCAAATAATGCTTCCGAGCTGCAGGAAATGTTGCAGGAGTTATCAGATGAAAGTAGGAAAGTAGGACTAAAGATAAATGTTAAAAAGACTAAAGTAATGTTTAATCGATTTGCTCAAAATATGAAAATAAAGATTGATTATGATGAATTAGAAGAAGTTAAGAGTTACAAATACCTTGGTCAGATTATTAATACAGATGGAAACATAATAGAGGAAATTAATCATAGAATTAAACTTGGTTGGAGTGCTTTTGGTAGAAATAACTTGATGCTAAAAGGAAATATGCCTATGTGTTTGAAAAGAAAGGTTTTTAACAAATGTGTTTTACCAGTTCTTACTTATGGATCTGAGACTTGGACACTTAATAGAAGATCAATACAGAGACTTCAGACCACTCAAAGAAGTATGGAGAGATGTATGTTGGGAGTAACAAGAAGAGATCGAAAACGCAATGTATGGGTAAGAGAACAAACAGGTGTTACTGACCTCATTGAAAAAATTAAAAGATTGAAGTGGAGTTGGGCTGGACATATTGCTAGAAGAGATGATAATAGATGGACAATTGAAATTTTAAACTGGATTCCAAGAGATTGTAAAAGACCCAGAAGGAGACCACATGTAAGATGGATGGATGAAATAAGAAAATGTGTAGGGGTGATGTGGAGAAGAGAAGCTAAAGATCGGAGAAGATGGATTAAACTTGGAGAGACCTTCATCCTGCAGTGGATTGATAATGGTTGATAATGATGATGATGAATCATTATAACATGGATCTAACTATCTGATGATTATCCTCTTCCTTATTTATCTTCCTTTCTTAATGTTATATACATATTTAATGAGTTAGATCACATAACACGACCAAATCAAAGCATTTCATAATATAATCCATATACCCCATTGTTAATTTTCATATCAATCTATGCTATTCTTAAAAGCTATCATTAGCACTACAATTTAAAAACTATTTTTCTTATTCTGCTTATTCAGTATCCAATTTTCATATTTATACATAATAAGAAAGTATCATAGTTTCAATATGTAGTGGATTCCATTCAATGACTATCTCATTTAATATACTTTTCTCTATTAAATTAAGATTCAAACACCAGTCATCAAGTCATGCAACAAATGTTTTGTAAGACTTTAATTCTTTTAATTCAAATTATTGACTTTGCTAATTAAAGCTCTCTAATCTCTAGATATTTCTGCAATTTCTTATCAAATATCAAACAATTATTCTTTCTAAAGATATTGTATTTATTTTCTCAATGACATACACTTTAATTAAAGATGAAATTTAGTTTTAAAATGTATTATATTTGAAGATAATTTCTTTCATGAGCCTTTTGGAAACAAACATATTTCAAATAAACAACAATGATTAAATGTAATTAAATCAAGATTTTAACTATACAATCTTCAGTTTAAATAGTTAGTGATAAAATAATTTTTTAGTTTAATATAATGAAAATATATTCAAACAAAATTATTTTGAAAAAAAAAAAAAAGTCTTATTTTTAATCAATATGGCATTATTGCTCCTTATAATTCTGAATATGAAGTGATTAAATCAATGACTGCAAATGTTACCAAAATGCCATTGGAGTTTACAAGAATGTGTCTTTCTTCTTGTATAATTAATCTTTCCTTTGTAAGGTTTTATTATCAATTTAATTCTCTTATCTGCTTATTTGCTCTTTGATCAATTAAAATATTACTTTAAAAAAAAGTACATATATATTATATAATTTTAGCTATGAGCCAGAAAAATAGAATTAGAAAACTTGTAAATGTTAGAAAAGATGTGTTTTCCTATAAAAGGAGTAACATTATCTAAATGCTCTTAGTTTTTAATGAAATTAAAATTGGAAAAAATTGCAGACCTGCAAATAATTTTCACATAAAGCAATCCATATTGTAATATCATGGAACAGATTGAAACTTAACAAAAAGCCAACTATTATTTTTTTATGCTTTTAAAAGTTCAAATTTAGTTAATACTAAAATCAAAGTTTCAAATTCACAATATAGTTTAATGCATAAAAACTAAATGAAGAAAGTTATTTTTCATAAATTTTTCAGTGATATGTTTGCTTTTGTATTATATTTTTCCTATCCCTTAAATATATGCAAAACAAACAATTCAATGAAGGTACTTCTGGAATTAATTATGTTCATTGCATGGAATTCCACTGCACCTGATTTCACTTTTCCAAAATTATTCCTCACATTTAAAAGTGTTTCCAAAGTTTTTAATTGAGACTGTGTCTGGTGTCAGTCTGCAATGAATGACTGGTGGAATCCATATGGCTGATGAATGATCCAAAAAAGCAAAAATTGCCAATAATTAACAACTAGTTTTTGTCTTAAATTTTGAAATCGCAGTTGTGTGTCATCATAATTTTTTGCTTCATATTTAGCCATACAGAGTTTACAGTGTTAAGATTTAACATCTGTACAAATGAGAGTTTTAAAAATAGTACTATGATCTGAAGCAAATATAATTATTAAACAAATATAGACACATTTGTATATATATTTACATAAACATTCTGCACATACATTCTATGCTATATATTTTTTAAAAACATGTATACATTTAAAATTTAGCCATTTGACTTGGAGAAAATGAAGATAAATCAATTGATTTTGCAATAATCTAATATTTTCCAGTTCTGGAAATAATAAGTAAAATCAACAAAGTGATTAATAACTTTAAATAAAAAATACTGAATGACAACAGTAAAAAAATTCACCTGCAGCCAATTACACTGACTAATTAATTAATACTAAATACAAAACCATTATTGCATTAGTAAAAAAAAAATCTTAGCAACAGCATTCATCTAGCTTGTTTTGAAACAGATATTAATTGCTAACATTCTGAACATATCAGTATTTACACTATGTGTGTATATACTATATATCTTATGTAAAAATAAATTATGATAAAAGTTTGTATATATAAATACAGACACACACATTCTCATGAACAATCATATGTAAATAATTACACCTATTTCTGGATAAATGAATACATTATTAGCAAGATTTTTGATTGGTAAACTGGGATTATCTCTAATTTTAGTAACTGTATTTATGATACTATGACACTGTCCAAATTTTTTTCAATCAATAATATAATGGGTAGCAAGATCTAGTGCTTTGCTAGCTGTTAAATAAACTGATTTTTTAAAATATATATACATAGGAGAAATTCACATCTTTCCCAGATTGATTTTGCTAGATTTAAACTAATGGCATAATAGATTATGAAATGATAAAATCTATTAAAGAGTGCTTATTAAAAAAGGGCTAATTAAAAAGTAATAATCGAATTTGTAACTTTTAAAGTGCCTATAAAAAACTTGGCTACTTTATTTTATTTTTAATATTTTTCCAAATTGAGATGCTTTAGTTGTGTGTACTTAATTCCTCATGGAATATAATTTTTCTTTTCTATAAAGTAAAAAATTACACTGGTCGACAGGATTTTTGTAACATTAATAAAAATGCTCTTTTTGTTTCATTTAGGTGGTTATTAAAACACCTTTTCACAGAAATGTCCTACCATGTCCCATTTTTGAGTACCTGTTTGTTCCTTATATGATAGGATTATTAAAATTATTTGTACCAAGCTTTCACCAAGAGAGGTAGTGTGGGTATTTCCAATGTATTCTATGAACTTTTAAGAGCCCTTGTATGTTTCTTCAACTTCCTGAGAATACCAGTAGCAATCCTACATTTTTACAAACCACTTGTAAACCTCACTTAATAATTCAGAATGAATTAAATGATTTGGTATGTGACCTGGGTTTGTCAAAATAAAAATCTGAACTTCTTGGTTCCAAACTTCAACAATGAAACCTGTTAAATAAAAATATGTTTCACTTTACCGTAAATGGAATAAAACATTTTCAAGCTTTTAAAAAATGGAAGGATCGCTAGCTTAATATAGAACATGTACCTTCCAAGTGGTGTTTTTATAATTCATCTAAATACAGCCTTAAAGCAGCCTTGCTTCATAATGGAAACAAAAACCCATCTATTCCTTTAGCCCCTTCAGTGACAATGAAAGAAAACTATGATAACTTGGCTACCATACTAAGTAAAGTTAAATATGAAAAGCATCAATGGGATATTTGTGATTTAAAAATGTTAGGAATATTACTAGGGCTTCAAGGGGTTTTTACAAAGTATTGTTGTTTTTTTTTGTCTATGGGATAGTCGAGCAACACAAGAACTTTTTATTAGGAAAGACTGGCCTCATAGAACTTCTTTTGAACCAGGTACTGAAAACATAAAATATGCTCCCCTTGTTAACCCAAAAAAGGTATTTCTCCCACCTTTCCATATTAAGCTTAGACTAATGAAAAACTTTGTTAAAGCTATGGACAAAGAAGGTAAAGATTTCAAATACCTAAAAGAAATATTTCCTCAGTTAACTGATGCAAAACTAAAAGAAGGCATCTTTATCAAACTGCAAATAAGTAACTTTTAAGTTATTCTCTTTTTCAAAAAAAAAATAAATAAATGACAAGGAATTGGCAGCTTGGAACTATTTTTCAAGTGTAGTGAAGGATTTATGGGTAACAAAAAAGATGAGAACTATAAAACCCTCATAGATGAACTTTTAAAAGCCTATGAACCATTAGGATGTTGCATGTCCTTAAAAATACATTTTTTGCACTCATATTTGGATTTTTTTTCAGCAAAATTTGAATGCAGTAAGTGATGAACAAGGAGAGAGATTTCACCAGATATCAAAATAATGTTGGGGCAACTACTACTGATTTTTAAAAAGGGATGATTGTACTGAATTAAGAGAAAATAAGTGAAATATTTTGCCACTGTTTGGTATCTTCATGTAACCTTTGTTTAATTTTGTCACACAAGATCCTTAGTCAAATGTCTTTGCTTAGATTTAACATGTTTTACATATTTTTATTAAACAAATCATTGCAAAAATATGTCTTTTTTTTTATCCGACCACCAATCAATCCTGTAACAAAAAAACTGTATGTGTTACAGTATTTGGCAAACCATTTTCAGATTTAGGACCACAAAAAACTTTATATACAGCTATTTTCATCAATGTTACTTCAAAATAATTTAAATTTGTTGACCAGTGTTATTAATTCTCAATAATTTATTTTCTAATAACAAATATTAGAAACACAGACTTGGATATTTTAGAGAACGTTTTTAAATGTTTAATTGAAAGTAAATGCAATATTATTAATAAGGCTATATTTATGTAAAAATTCAAAAATACTTTCACAAATAGGTGCTTATATATTACATCTGCTGCATGCATTTGCGCAATGACAGAATGTCATAGTTGTGACTTTTTAATATGACATTCTGCCATCACAAACACACACACACCCACACACACTGAAGAGTACTTTGATATCATTCTTGCTATGACTTATTATTCCGTGACATTTGCATTTGGTAATATTTATTCAAAACTTCAATTTATGATGTCATGGCAACCACAAGAATCCTAGCATGTCTAATCCATTGCCAAATAAACAGATTTCATTTTAGAAGATATTAAATGTTTCAGCCCACCACAGTGTCTTTTTTTACTCTTTATAATAGAATACATCTCTTGCTTATTCATAACATGGTTTTATACTTAAAAATATGCATTTATAGCTAAAACATATATTTGTGGGGGGTTTTGTTGTTGTTTTTTTTTGCTAAAACTTTATTAAAAACATTTAAAACTAATTTAAAAAACTTTTTTTAGGGTTCTTTTTCATATTTGTTTTTCCATAATAAATATCTCTCTCCATCAATGGAAATGTGTTTTTTTTTTTAGATTTGAAGTTTGATATTACATGTGCTGGGTGCTTATGAAGTCACTAAGTGCCGCATTATGCCTGGAGGGGGAAGGATGGCTTTGATGATATGAAGTGTCATAATAAAAATTCACAAAAAGTGCCACATTAAAAAGGCATGATTACCTGATTTTATTTAGTATAGTAATGTGTTTTATCCTTTTTTCATACTGTAATATAACTCTCCATTATTTTTTTTTAGATTTGAACTGTTATGCTACATGTAGTATAACATATTATTCCTGGTGACATATTATTCTAAGTTTGTGATATCTTTAAAATAACGCTTCCAGAGGATCTGCTGACAAATTTTACTGATTAAGTTTGTCCACACATTCCTTGGAGACATTATTTTAAACACATCGTAAAGTTAGAATAATACCAAAGTATCCACTGGAGAAAGGTGTGGCATAGTATCATTACAAATCCAGACAGCAGGTCTAATACATGAGTATCCACAAACCTTTACACATATATTTTTTAATGCGTTTGCTATTATACAAACAATAATAATAAAATTAAACTATCTGCATTTATTTATTTAGAAGATGGAAACAATAGTGAAAACAATTTATTATAATTCTCTAGAGTCATTAGACTTATTATGCCTTCAAGTAGAAAATATTATGTATACAGCTATCTCCTTTATAAGCTTCATAAAAAGTGTGTAATCTGAATATAATTAGAGAAGCATAAACCCAACTTTGCATAAATCCAAACTTAAATGAACAATTCCTGATATAAAATGCAAAAAAATTCAAAAAATAATGTCCAAATTAATGCAACTCTCATTTCCATGAATCTTGGAATATATAGATCGTCGTGCCTATTTTTATTTACTAAACAATATTTTCATATTTTACATCACAATAATACTAAACATGCACTGAAGAAAAAAATTAATTTAATAGAATTCAATATAAACAAAATTCCTTAGAAATGCATCTTTTATATAAATAAAGATTATCTATCCTGTAATTTAAAAAAGATAAGCCAGGCATCTTCTCAAGTTAAACTGATTTATAAAAATTACATAATTGCCAAAGAATATCCTTATATATGTTTTTGGGGTTTTTTTTAACAGAAATTATTGAAGAGTGTGATGAAAATATTGCACATTCATTTAATGCCTAATTATAAGATAAACTGTCAATTGGGTACTTAAACTCATTTCTAAAGCTGTTTTGGAAACAAAATATATTTTTTTTAAAATTTTAAAATGTAGGATATAGTCTTACTTTTTGATTTAATTATTAATAGAATCAGAAAAAAAGGAGAGTTGTGTGAACCCTCTCAATGGAAGCTCTCATTTTCTTATTAATAGAAATAAAATTTAATGAGAATTTGTAAACATATTATATCTACACTTTATAAAATAAGTGTGTGTATACAAGTATATCATACACATTAACTATCAGATTATTATTTTTATCATTATTACCAAAAGATTTAGAATAAATATTTGTAAAGGCTGTGATATTAATGTTCACTGTGAGGAATTACAAATTAAGGCCAAATTCCAATTGAAATATTATAAGTACAGTGGAATAACCTTCATTGGTTTAAGAAGCATGTTGATTAAATATTTTCATTTATTGATACAATGAAATGCATGTATTTAGGGGATAAGCACTCTGGAGCATAGTTACTAGCTTGTGTGATCATTTAAACAAAAAAAAAATATAGGTATAAATAAAATTAATTTGTTGTACTTAATTTTTACATACCTCACTGACAAATAAAATTGCATTTTTAAAAAAATAAATAATGTTACATTGATACAATCACCTGTTATTTGTTTTTCATTAATTGACATTAATAAGAATTTCCATTATATTATGATATGAATTTCTAAATCTGGAAATTTCTTTAACTAGCCTGGACATTTTTTATTTCATCCTTATTTTTTTAAAGGCAAATTATTTCTTTACAGATATTCACCTTAGTTTTCTACTTCTACTTCTGTGTACTTTGATGTACATCAAATAATTTTTAAAAAAAGATACAGCATTTTCATACTGATGATACAAGTAAACTGGTAACAAACTCCTTATTAAACATTCAAAAGATGTCAAACAAACAAGTGAAACAACCTGAAATTTCTTGCATATGGGTAGACTATGTCAATCAATGCCATTCATTTGAAAATTGACTTGCGTTAGCTATTTCTTTTTATAGTGTAATTGTTTTTAGTTATGTTATTAAAGTATAATGGGAGTTTTTTTTTTTAAAAAAACTATTTTGTCATTTAATATATTTTCATTATTTCTAACAATGTTTTTGATAATAATTAAACTAAAAATAATTTTATTTAGCCACAAATTTTATAGGCTTATTTCATATTAAGCATTCATGTAGAAATTGTTTGTCATTAAAACATCAAGGTAGTGTATTTTTCTATTATTAGTATTTTAGTGTTTTAATAAATTTTTGTTATTTTTAATAATGTTTTAAATCATATTTAAGATAAAAATAATTTTATTTTGCTACAAATTTTATCTCAACTGAAATGTTCAGTTTAAACTTCAAATTAACAACTGAAATATATTTGTATATAAGAAACTGAAATATATTTGTATATAAGAAAATTTTGAGTTAATGCATTTCAATACTGTTTAATGTATAAAATTGTACAATGTATTTCACCTTTAAAATTAGACATATTATAAAATAAATGTAATATTTCAAATACTGTGTAAGACTAATTATCTGATATTTGATAAAACAATTCAATTGATATCTAGGAATCAAAGGAATTTTTAAAATAAAGCCATTAATTTTAATTAAATGTGAATTAGATTGATAACTAGGACTTACAAAATGTGTTTGTTGTGTGATTTAGTAATAGTTTGAACCTTAAATTAACTGAAAAGGTTTACGTTGTAAGATTTGTATGTTGCATGAAGACTCATTCAACTGGACCCTAATGGAATTTACCTGGGATATAAACAAACCCACAGAAATTATCTTTGATAAATAATATATTTATGGAATGTGTAAATGCAAATATTCTATTATAAATGCTGTATTTAAAAACAAATACATGAATAAATAACTAACATTTATTATTTTATATAAACATATAAGCAATCAAATGATTTGATTTTTTTTAATAATTTGTCATTCAAGTTTGAAAGTACACTAAAAATACAGATAATTTATCTATTTTTTGTTAGACTACCACAAAACTGATAAATAAAAATTAATATTCTTCACTATTCAGGGATTTTCATATTTATAATCTAATAATGGCTTCTAGTTTTATTATCATATGCCTAACCACAAAGTTACATATCTTTGAGCCACTTTAAATGAGAAGTACTTTTTTTTTTGTATAATTAAAGTGATGAGTGATTATTATATTGTCTTATCAAAATTAAATATTTGTTTCTAAATGAAATTGTCTTTTCTCTTTAAATGGGCATTTTTAAAGATAGCATTGCTTCAAATTAATCATTATTTCTTGGATAGTGAATTGCATTTTTAAATAGAAAGTGATATTGTTATTTCATTCATCTTTGATAATTTTTATGTATTATATATTAAATAATTTAATATATCCAGCACACAGTTATTATATATTACTAAGAGCTGTAATCCAGTCTTTATTAATTGATTACTCAAGTTTCCAACAAATGAGAGTGAATTACTATTGTTAATATAAAGAAAATGCACTGTAATGTCTATACACAAATGTGAAGCATATTGTACTCTATTATATATACTAATGAAATAATTTATCATTATTTTCTAACTGAGAAAATGGATATACTATTTTAAACCCTTACTGCACTTTTTCTTTGTATGAGTCTGTGCATTGAGAAATAATATTTTGTGAGCTTCTGCTTCATTTTGTGAAGTCATGAACTTTTGTTATGATATTCTACAATTATTCATCAGCCTAGTTTCATTAAATGTTAGACAATGCTAACTGTTTTAACTTTCAAAATATAATAATTTTATTCTCTTAAAAATATTTTTTTATAAAAATTGAAAACCGTTTTTCTTAAACTGTTTGATACATAATAAATATGACATTTCAAGTAAATTTTTAGTTAAGTTTCAAAAAAAGCCATATTAAACAAAATACATATATATATATGTATTTTTCCACAATAATTATTCATCTATGATATGCTGAAACAGTATTAATGATTACAGAAATAATGAAGACCTTCTGTATAACAACATGTGATAACAGACAAACAACAACTTAACATATACAAAAATTGCACAAAATAAAAAATTAAAATTATTCTTTTAATAAATTATTATTCAAATTGCTACATACTTAAAAATTCAGAAAATTTTATTTTACAATTGCTTTTTAATAAAATTAAACTAGCTAAAATTATTAAAAGTAATTTTTTAGTGAACTCCAAATAGTTACATAAAATCATGGTTAAAAAGACAACTGTTTCTTTTTTTTTGTTTATTTACTGAATACATTAACAAATATGTGATTTAGAATTCTAATGCAGCTGGGTGAAATCCAATTTCCAGATGTTTTTATATATTTATAGTAAAAGCAAAAACAGGTGTTAAATCATTGGACAAGTTGAAAATTCAAATTACTTAAAACAAGTTGAATATCTAAACTGTATAAACAATTCACATAACAAAGGTTAAAACATTTATTATTTTCAAAGATGTACTTATATAGAGAAATAGCCTTTCAAAAATGAAATAAAATTATGGGCATCATATTTATGATCTTATGAGAGTGTGCATAATATATACACACACATATATATTGTTAAAAAGAGGTTGCCTTGATAACAGGTTGAGATTGCTGTTTGTTACTGATATTGGATGTTAATGATATGTAGATATAAATGTGAATATGAATACAAAAAAAATTAAACTTGTAAGTAAAACATTATATACTTATATAGTAAATTAAAGATAAATTGTATTAATGTGCTGTAAATACTGTAAAAATTAAAGTGAAATTGGAACTATAGTAAAATTGTTCCTATCCATAACTACAAATTCCAGTTTGTGGTTTGAGATTTAAAAACAAAGCAAAAGTTGATGCTCATCTTATTCCTTCATAATCTGATACTTAGTATTTCACTGTATCTTAATCATATTTAACAGTGGCAATACAAGATATCCACTTATCTATTACTTTGTTTTTTTACACTTGCTGACTTCAAAATTCTATAATATCAAATTATTAAATATAAAGATTACAGTATTTCTTAATTCATATTTTTCTTTTCAAACCTCACTTTATTTCACTAAATTCATATAAATACTATTTAATTTACCTACTTTTTAATATTTAAAAAATATAAATTAAAAAAATAGAAGGGATATAAGAATTTTGATAATGACCATATAAAAATGTTTAAAACTTTATATGAATTCAGTAAAATAAAATATTCTGAAAAGAAAATTGTGGATTAAGAAGAATTATGGACTTTTTAAATATTAAAAAAAGCTGGATTTTATCTGCAAAGAAAACTGGATAGTTGGTTTTTGGAGTTTATTCATTATGAAGTTCATCTCAGAGATGTTCTACTAAAAGTACATTAGTGATTGCTTTTGTTAAGAAAATAAAAAAACTACAGTGGATAGTTACAGATAGGCAAGGCATTGAAGTCTTCCTGAAAAAGGAGATTTATTGCAGAAGAAATTTAAAAATGCATTAGAAAATGTGATACATATAACATTCTTATGATTTATTGATTAGATTAGTTTATATACTGTATTCTTTTTTCTTCTTCTTTTAGAGTTAAAATGGCCATAATTACAAGTGGCTGCAAGAGAGAATAATGGCTATTAAATCATAACAGTTAACATGATTTAAGGCTTAAAGTTCTTTTAATTTAGCAACATATTTCAAAATATAAATCAAAGTGAATATATTTTGTGTCTGTTACAATATGTTGGATTTTTTTTAACATGAATGCAATTAAGCTTATTTATCTATGTAGGAAACAATAAAATTAATTAAATTAGATAAAGTTGGATTTAAATTATGAGAATTTCCATTTCGCCAAAATGGTAAAATAAATTAAGTGACATTAAATTATTTATTATGTAATAATAAGAAAGCATTCAATCTATATATATGTTGTACATGTCTCCCTATGAATGTGTATATGTAACACAATGCCACAAAACTGTTAAAAGTGTTAATATACACAACAGAAAAAATAAATACCTTTTATTGGAAGGAGAAATCATTTCATACATTTTGCTATTTTATTTTGACAGGAAGTAGTAGTTCATGTTTTTATTCAATTATCAATCATACAGAAAAAGTCTCGTGGTATAATAGAAATGCATATACCATTCATGAACAAGCTTAGATTCAAATTCACTAAGTAAAATTTGAAAAATTTCATATTTCAATTAAAATTAAAAAATTTTCTTTCAAATAGTTTGCTCATAGTTAATTTAGCTAACAGCCAATGATAATAATAATAATCATCATTATTGCTTTACTGTTCATGAGTTTGTAAGAAGCATGAGACTGGAAATACCAGAACTGAAAACAATCTGAGAACCTTAGATTCCAAAGTCTGATACTATCACCATGTTATCCATAGCTACAAATAGTTGGTCTTACATATAGGCTCAAATAACGATAGAAAACAACTCAAACTCTAATCACCTATCATTTGACAAAGCCTGAATAATATCCTCTTATTATTTCTTTATGCTGGGTTATTGAAGAAACTTGCAATGCAATATTTAAAGGGGTTTTCACCTTTTATCTTTATATAGAGAAAACATGACAGGTAAAAAGTTTAAAAATAGGATGTGTAGATAGGGGAGAGATTAACTGAAATTTCAAATGGAATTCCACCATTCTGAAGTAATTATTATGTAAAAAGTGAGAGATTATTATAATTTTATAAAATCTGTTCTCTCATTATATTGTGAGAATTAATCCCCCCCCCCCATCTATCTTGATTCGGGGGGAGGGGTCTGTGATATTACAAAAATCTTTTCTTAATCCAACATAAGTTGTAACAGAGACTTTGATAATGTTCATCATAGCATCATCAACCATTATCAATCCGCTGCAGGATGAAGGTCTCTCCAAGTTTAATCCATCTTCTCCAATCTTTAGCTTCTCTTCTCCACAACACCCCTGCACACTTTCTTATTTCATCCATCCATCTCACATGTGGTCTCTTTCTGGGTCTTTTACAATCTCTTGGAATCCAGTTTAAGATTTCAATTGTCCATCTATTATCATCTTTTCTAGCAATATGTCCAGCCCAACTCCACTTCAATCTTTTAATTTTTTCAATGAGGTCATTGCATTTTCAATTTTTTGTTACTCCCAACATAGGTCTCTCCATACTTCTTTGAGTGGTATGAAGTCTCTGTATTGCTCTTCTATTAAGTGTCCCAAGTCTCAGATCCATAAGTAAGAATTGGTAAAACACATTTATTAAAAACCTTCCTTTTCTAACACATACACATATTTCCTTTTAGTATCAAGTTATTTCTATCAAAAGCACTCCAACCAAGTTTAATTCTATGATTAATTTCCTCCATTATGTTTCCATCTGTATTAATAATCTGACCAAGGTATTTGTAACTGTTAACTTCTTCTAATTCATCATAATCAATCTTTATTTTCATATTTTGAGCAAATTGATTAAACATTACTTTAGTCTTTTTAACATTTATCTTTAGTCCTACTTTCCTACTTTCATCTGATAACTCCTGCAACATTTCCTGCAGCTCTGAAGCATTATTTGCAAAAACAACTACATCATCTGTGAAATCTAAATGACTTAAATAATCTCCATTTACTTTCACTCCTTTAGTTTCCCATTTTAATCCACAAAATACTTTTTGCAGCACAGCTGTAAAAAGTTTTGGAGATATAGAGTCACCTTGTCTTACACCTTTCTCAATGTTGACTTTCCCAGTATCATTATGTAATCTAATTGTTGCTGTTGCATTTTTATAAATATTCTTTAAAATATGACAATATCCTGGATCTATACCTTGAAGATCCAATGCTTTAATCACTGAAGAAATGTTTATAGAATCAAATGCCTTTTCATAATCTACAAATCCAAAACATAATGACAACTCATATTCATTTATTCTTTCTATAAAATCACACAATACTTGGATTTGATCTACTGTACTAAAACCACTTTTAAATCCAGCTTGTTCTCTTGGGTGGTGGAAATCCAATATTCTCTGTAGACGAGTTGTAATTATCTTGGTAAAAATTTTATATAAAACTGATAAAAGGCTGATAGGTATGTAATTTCTAATACCTTCTTTATCACCTTTTTAAAATATTAATATTATTATTGCATTCTTCCAGTCATCCGGTACATCTTTATCATTTAGACATTTGTTCATAAAGTCTAATAAGTTCAGTAAAGCTTCTATAACCATTGTATATTTGTCATGTTTTTAATATTATGTTGTATTAATATAAACAATCTACAAAGAATGTTTGTAAACTGAATTAAAAAATGTTTAAATAAATTAAATTTTAATGTTTCTAAAGCAGAATGTTAATCCAGAATGAACTCTTATATTTATGTCTTACTGATATGAAGAATTATCATTAGAATTAAATTCTTTTAAAACAAATGAAAATTGTTGAGCTTTTTTGAACACATAAAAGATGGTAGGAAAAAAGAATCAATGACAATTGGAATGTAAGTTTGGTTCACAATTTAATATCCTTTCAACAGAAGTATAAATGTAGTTTTTATAAGTTAAAAACTCCTGCTATCTGATTTTTAATGCTTCTTATATTATCACAATAGAACTTACTTGTTTTTAATAATTATTGAAATAATGAATACAAGCAATAATCATAGCTTGGAAAAAATTATTTGATGTAAAGCTTTTGAATTTATTTCATGCAACCCCCCCCCCCCAGCACAAAATGAGTTGTCATATAATTTTGTTTATGGAATGAAAAGATACATCAGGGAATACATCAATGCAGTCTTTCTATGAAAGAAGCATTCC
Source organism: Epiperipatus broadwayi (assembly GCA_028023455.1). Taxonomy (NCBI): domain Eukaryota; kingdom Metazoa; phylum Onychophora; class Udeonychophora; order Euonychophora; family Peripatidae; genus Epiperipatus; species Epiperipatus broadwayi. The sequence continues at coordinate 37,527 of JAQFVV010013693.1, read as the reverse complement.
TAAATTTTTTTAAAAAAAAAAAGGATAATCTGAAATATGCTTTAAAAATTCTAGATAAGAAATGTATATTATTATGAGACAAATACTAAATAAAAAAATAAAGATTAATCTGCTAAACATCATGAGTGGCACTACTGTATGGAGAGTTTTGCCTGTTTTAAAGACTAATCTGCAGTTAGAAATGGAGCAAATAATTAAATATGAGCATTCATTGTACTTTAATCCTGATTCATTTGTTCTATCTGATATATTTTTGTTTTTAGTATATGGTTATAATTATAACTTAGCAATATGAGTTTATCTAATGAATTTCATTCAAAGAATGATTAATGGATATGAATAAATCAAGACTGGTTCTATTATAAATCCATAAAAAGTTCCAGCTTTAAGAACATTGGCAGTAAAAAATTGAATCTACTAAATTTATTTATTTAAATTTAGATGTGTAGAACATAAATAATCCCATTAGATGCGATTTTTTTTTTTTTTAACCTATACATTTAGTCTTCTAATCAAAATGCACCATACACTCAAAAACTCAAGAGGGAATTCTGAAAATTGCATCATTCATTCATAATTCATGTGGTATATCTATTTTACATATATATTTTTTATTTAGAATAATTTATATAATTGCGACATTTTAGGATTGAATTAACTTACATATACAATAGAATAATAATGATCTGATGTAAAATTTAAACACTGCCTCCCCCCCCCCCCCATTGTTATCTACTTTTAGTTCACTGGTTAAGAAACACTACTCCCACTGTTTAATTCACTTTGGTTCTGTTATTTCTTTTGATACATATATATATGCCATGAAAGGATAAACCAGTTAAATTTTATTAGTAGTATATTGTTTTTGGCTGAAAGGTGAGGGTCTTCTGATAATGTTCCAACAATTTTTGATCCATATACATTCAGATAAACTGGATTGTTTTTTTTAATTGGAGGTTTAACTACACCACACTTTGAAAAAATCCTCTTAAAACTTTAATTATTTACTTGCTTTTAAGTTTTTTGCATGAGTCAAATTACAAATTCAATATTATTAACTGATTTTCTATGATTTCAAAAATTTTTGAAAATTGTAATTAGCTTTTAATTTAAAAATAAACAACAAAAAAGGGTTTGTTTGTTTTTTTAAATATGGTACCTATATTATTATTAAGATTGCTTAAATTAAAATAAAATATATTACTCTATTCTCAAAAAATAGTTTATTTCTAATAATAATAATAATAATAAAATTAGCATTTTTAAATTCCACATAGTTCTAGTTCACTTTCAGTATTTTTAAATTTTAGGAATAATAATATTGAACAGAATGAATCACAAAAAAAAAGTGTATCTGAAAGCAATCAATGCCTAATTTATATTCTCTAACATTCCACTGATCTTTCTCTAACTTTATTTCTTATCTCCATTTTATCTTACATCTTCCTCTTTTCTATTTCTCTACTGGTATTTCCACTGTCTCTCCAGATAGTTTTTGTGGTGTGTCACTACTTCACTTTTATTTGTTTCTCTTAACAGTTGCATATTATCTCCAAAGCCTCATTTTCCTTATATTTCTTCCAGTTATTAAAGTATAAAGTATATATTTAACTAATAAATACAACTGGCTCACAACTATATAATGTTCTAAACTCAAAACTTTCAATGATATTGACTCATTCCATAATAACTAAAGGTTTACAAAATATACAATAAATATATTTCCAATATACAAATATTATTTATTAAACAAATTTAATGTAAATCTAATTGATATTGTTAAAGCAAAAAAACTTGAATTATTGGTGGGAAAGGGACTGACTACACATTATAAGAACAAATAAAACTCATTAGTAGGAACTGAATAAAAACATAAATTGGAACTGATTGATAATTAAGTAAATCACCAAAATAAGAATAGAGGGAAAATATTACAATATTAAAAAAAAGATTTAACATTTTACAGTAATAATCAAAAAAATTTCTACTTTATATTTAATTATTTATCTTGCCAAATATTTACATTTACTCAGTTTTGAATTGATAGATTGCAGATGTAGGTAGATAAGATTAAATCAGTAAACATTTAGACAAATTGTGAATGTACAATAAATACATGTGCATCATAAATAAGTGTATTTGTAAGTTTGGGAATCTCATATTAAATATATTTATATAAAGGAAAATGTTTGTGTTCTGTGGGTTTTATTAAACACTATTAATTTGATATTCATAAAATCTTAAACAAATCTGCATATCATTAAGAGTCCCAGACATGAAATGTGTTATTGTTGTTTTTTAATTAGAATACAATTATGTAAAATAAATTCAAATATGAATGCTCCTATATATATAGGCCACAAAATAGAATAGCCAAAAACCAGAAGTCATCACTACATGATCTCAATTACAACAGTGTTTTGTGTGTGTGCGTGTGTGTAAATATATATATGAAATGTACATAACAGCCCTCCCATTGGAAAAACTCCCAATGATAATTTTTAAATAAAATATTTTATATCTCAGCTATCAGGTAGATAAGGGTTTGTATTAATCAAAAAAAAGTGAAAATGATTGTTTATTACACACACATAACTTATAACATCTATCTGCATTACTATAAAATGATCTACATATCACACAAATCAGAAACTCATTATGATATACTAAACTGTTAAAAAAATAAAAACTCTCATAATCAATAGTAAAACACGAAAATAAAATGCACATATATCAACATTTAATAAAAATGTATATGCTTTCAATGTAAAATGTGCAAAAATTCTTTTCAAGCTCATTTAGGAGTTTAACATAAATAACATTTATTGCCAAATAAAAATGTATATAATTTGCAAAAAATACTGATGCATATAGTTTTTAAAATGCAATTCTTTAAGATCAAAACAATACAAAATTAACAATTGAAAAATAAATCAATTCATTTCTTTTTAGATAAACTTATTTCAATCCAAATCCAAAATTTATTCAAAATTAAATTTAAATTACAAAAATATCATTATGAGGACTTTTGATAATGATGTTCCTTTGTTTTTGTTGTTTTTCTATAAAGCATATTTATATGGCAAAATCCTGGAATTTTCATGTGCAATACATTTGAGAATTATAATAATTTAATAACTGACTCCTATCATCCTTTTTTAAATCTATTTCTTTAAAATAATACATATTTAATTTTTACATAGTAGCAATTGGAAAATTTATATTTTAAAAAAAAAATTATATAACATTAATTTCAACAAATCACTTATTTTCAAATATTTTGTTTTTTTACATCTAAGTTCTAGTCTTAAGAAATTGTTTAAAATAACTTAATTTTCTCTATTTTGATATGAATGACAATTTTCCAATTCCATAATTTAGAATAATCTGTCTGGAGTTTTTTCCCTCTTGATGTCTCAAACAAAATCTCAAGTCTGGAGAAGAAAAAAGAGGGTAAGAAATAGTGATAAATGATATTGCAAGTATTTTCAGAAAATACATACATTCAACCTTTTCTTTTTTTTTTAATATTTTGCCAACATTAATATTTATCATGATACCCAAAATTCTAATAATAAAATAGATTAATATAAAAGTTTATGCAACAATGTGTATTTAATTTATGTCTAGAAATTACATATATATTGTGTCTACAGTTATAGATAATAGAAAAAATATATAAATAACTTTGCATTTCAACTAGATAGGTTGTGGCAATTTGGTTGAAATTAAGGTTATATATTTTTCCAATGCCTACAAAAATATAATGATTGCAATTGTAAATTAAGTTTATTGGTATATTTAGGAAAAACTGGGGTGACTTAATTGACAGGACTTGATTTTATTAAAATGGATATCAGGAGCATATTTTTTCCAATGTCTTCAAATGTGTGTTTGAAGTAAAATATAATAAAAATAATTTCTAGATATATAAGGTTGTGTATAAGAGTAATATGAAGTAATGTGGTAAAATGAAAGTAAGTCATATGCAATATTGCCCTGAAAGTTTGTGATGATGGTATATTATTAGATGTGATATGTTGGACTATTTCCATCATCTATGAGTGAATGTTGAATGTATAGAAAATGTTAAACGTTATTTAAAACCTTTCAAGTACATCACATTATCATCATTAAGATGTAGGTACAGTGCTCTCAGATCCAAGGTTCCTCACTGATGAAAGCCACAAGCTAGAAACTAATCTGGGGATATTGGATGAATAGGCACTAGATAGGGATTTTATGCACAAGCCTACTGGCATCTATTGATTACTCTGGCTTGCACTGAGTGTCACTACTGTATGAAAAGTTTTGCCTGTTTAATTTCTTTTCAAATACAAACTTGTTAGTAATAACACACAATTAGATAACACAGGTTAGTGATTACACAATGTTCCGAGTATTATTATTTTCCAATCTTCTTCAGGTGATGCTGGCCTGATATGCATAATGACAGTATTTGCATAGAAGTTGAACTCACATCTTTAGATTCTTGAATATCAAATTTAAGGCAAATACTCTAACCAACTGATAGAGCATTTGCCTTAAATTCGATATTCAAGAATCTAAAGGTACGAATTCAACTTCTATGTGAATATTGTCATTGTGCATATCAGGCCAGCAACACTTGAAGAAGAGAGAGAATCATACTACTCGACACATTGTGTAATTACTAACCTGTGTTATCTAATTGTGTGTTATTACTAACAAGTTGTTTGTATTTGAAAAGTTTAAATAAAGTTTAAAATTTTCTATAGATTCAACATTCAGTCATAGATGATGGAAATAGTCCAACATATCACATTTATGCAAGATTATTTAAACTGTAATGAAATTTAAAGTCTATACCTGATATTGAAGGAAATATAATAATTTCTAATTCAATAAAAAATGATTTAAGATAACTTGTGAATTTATTGAATGATTACCATTAAAAATAACCAGTCAAAAATATAGCACTTATTCAATATTTAAAATATATTTATATATCAATATCACATGACATTTTTATGCATTTAATTTACTATATAAATATTGTTTTAACAATTTAAAATCACTGTATTACTGACCAAACCTGCATATATAAAACCCAGGTCTATATTAAATATAAAAAAAATGCCAAACAAATAAATAATGTTACCTTTAAAAGCCTTTAACGTTTATTAATGATTTAAGAGATTATATAATTATTTTTGATGGGCATTTAAAAGTTAATTAACAGCTCATGTGTTTGGTCATGCTCGCCCATTCAGTATATATGTATGTGTAAACAATCATATAACTCTTGAAGTTGCAAATATAAATTATTTACTTCAGACTAAAACCATCATTTTTTACTTCTATATGATTCTCTCTCAAAAAAAAATTCAGACACATGCACACAAAAATGTAACACATGAAATTAAAATACTGACATAAAAATTTCACTCAATATTGATCTATGCATACTGTGTAATTCTATGCATACTGTGTAATTAAGTTCTCTGCCCAAATACAGGTACAGAAAATTGAGCACTATTACCAAGCAATCATCATCAAAAATGATATGCTATTGCTTGCCCAACTTAATAACATTTTATTATAATTTCAGATCTACACTTACATTTAAACTTTAGTATCATTACATAATTATTTTAAAAAGTTTTATGCATTCTTAATTATCATTATAAAAAATAGTGAATTAGTGATTTCATTTTTGTAATAATTTAAAATGGATAATCTAATAAAATGTAAAAATGGACACAAAAACATAATGAATTAAATCATAAAACATTTTTAGAATTTATAGTAGTCCTAATTTAAAAACTAATTAATTTTAATGTAATTTTTTTTTTAACAGGATCAAATTCATGATTGATGTATCTTATTTACCAGAAATTGTGTTTTATTTTATTACTTTATTCATCATCAATCATATCTACACTTTCTAAGAAAAAAAAATCACACAAAAATCAATTAAATGAACATGATTCTTTAATTAATTTGTAATATACTTTTTATAAAATGTCTTACTTCAATTAAGTTTTTTATAATAAAAAATTCCTGTTATACAAACAGTGAAAGTTCGTGAGAATGCTAATTTGGTTTTAGATTTTAATTAATGACTATGAAAATAGTAATTCTGTACCGTACTGTATTGCATGTACAAACACATACTACATATAAATGAAAAAAAACAAAAGAAATTTGAAATGATGATGCCCAATCTTAATCCAATCCTATATAATTTAAATTTTTGAATAGTAGAAAATAGCATAACACCAATCATCTTTTCAAACTGTTTAAAATTAGACAGGTCACAATATAATCAATGGCAGCAGACTTCAATGAAAATTTTTTATCCTTTCAGCTAAAACAAGCTACAAAAATAGTATATACAACTAGGCTGAGAGAATTTAATCTCTCAAATTTTGAAAATGCATCACCATCATTAGCAACTACTCATGAATGAATATATACCCCCCCTCCCCAAATAAATAAAATGATAAATAATTAAACAAATGAGTTTTGTGAAGCCAATGCAAATCAATCTGCATAACACAGATTAACCCTCATATATCCAGAGTACACTATGGTTATTTAATCATTTGTATATTGTAGTTCTATCTTTTGATATCTATATCAAACTTATTTTATAAAGACTTTAATTTTTTCTAATTATCTTCTACATTCTGTCGATAGTTATATCCTCCCAATGAAAGCTCTTCATACTGAACTTCTAAAATGCCATATAAGAAAATCTTTATAGTACAAACAACATCTGCTTCTTCCACAAAACCAAACTTAAGTTTACAACAAATATTTTTTTTATTATAAAATATATTACTTCTCATTCAGTTTTCACATTCATGCCAATGAAGAACTGATTTTTGAATAGCATCTTCCTTAAATAAAATTTTTCCAATAATAGAAAGTTCATGTCTCATTAAATATAGGAATATTACAACTTCATAGACAACTAATGTAACTGAAATAGTTATATCACTATGAAAAATATTCTATCTTTAAACTGGTTGATACCCACTCTCAAACCAAAACATTTCTATTACAAGTTAATAAAGCCAAGTTTTTACCCTAATATTCTACAGATTATTGTTTGAAGGCAGAAATAGCAGTTATAAGCATACTAATAAAACCTAAAAGTTTTCTTCAAATTAAAAACCCCATCATCAAAACTAAACAGCATTCCAATGCCTAGTATTTGAGGTAGTTTATAGACAATTTCAAAGACCACTGTCTCAAACTGAAATACAACGTAGGGAGTTACTACACATCCTTGTTTACCATTAGTTTTCAATTCAAATGCCTCATATTTTACACCTCCAATAATAATTCTTTCCTTTAAATCAAGATTTAATAATTGCATCATATAAATAAACTTTCTTAGACAACTATTTTAAAACACTGTAAAAACTTTTGTAGATAATCAGTTAATTTAAAACAAAAAAACTTTCTTCATTTAATTTAGTTAAGTCCTTCCTATCTACTAATTTATTAGAATTTGATATAATTTTTCAAAACCAAATGGTACTTTTAAAGCTTTAAAAAAGATCAAGTGATCACATATCAGTAAATAATAATATCTTTTTTAAAATAATTCTTCTATCTAAAAAGACTTCAAAATAGTCAATACATATTTGCACAAATCTTTAGCAATAAACTGTTCAAGTTCAAAGAGCCAATAATCTTTTTGAGCATTGATAGTTTCTATTATAACATGTATGGAGTCTCAAAAAAAAGAGTTATTTATTAGTACTGGTGCATCAATTTTATCTTACAAATAAAAGCTTTTTTCCTTCCAACATTGTTAATCTAATTTTCAGAAAGTAATTATTGATAAAATAAGCACCATTGAGCAAATCATTTTTAAATATCACTAGCTTTTCATTGATATATCTAGAAAACCCAAGAATAAAAGATATCAAGTTAAAGATCCTGCTGAATCTTCGTCTACATAATCTTCTTTCACTCAAACTACAATTTCAAAATGTATATAGTTGTCTATCTGTTTAATTAAATTTATTTTATTAAGAGCTGCTAAACTGTGTCTATTTCACAAGTGGTGTTCTATATTCAAAACGTTAAAAATCCATATTAAAAAAAACATACATTTCTTCTTCACTGTCACCATTAACATTACCAATATTACAATATTTCTATTACCTAAACCAGCGATGTTCATAGATTTTTTTTACACTTATGATTCCCTTCCTCAGACAAAAATTTGACAAGCCTCATTATTTATTTTTATCATGTCAAAATTATAAGTATGATTATGTAAAAATATTCATAATTAAATGATACACAAATTTATATTTCTGAATATTTTAGTATTAAACATAATTTAAAATGAAATTTTTGAAATAAATTGTATATATTTACAAAAAAAAATTTGATATGTATGAAAGCAATTTATTTTCCTGTGGTTTTTATTCATTTTTAAAAATTAAATTCTTTCCAAAAAAAACTTATTATCCAAAAAAGAGAATTTCATAAAAATTGTGACCTCGGTCACAATCCTCACAATCCACTAATTGCACACTAAGTATCCTAAATAAGCAATCGATCTGAAAAAATACTTTCTCTAATTTTGTGAGTTTAGATCACTTTTCTAGTTTTTTTTATATTTATAAACATGTTGAAACTTTTATAACAAATCTTGTTTCAAGTAATTAATTACTGATTGTGCTACTCTCATATAAGATCATAATATGTGATTTCCTATCCCTTAAACTTATTTTTGAGATTTTTCTCAATGGTAAAACTTTACATAGTGCTACATATTCAGATATAAAATGTGACAATAGCTCACTAACATGAAGAATAGTAGTCATAAATCTTTCAAACATAATTAACAGATTGTGGACACATTCTTGGTTAAGATTCAAAGGAACTTTATTGTCCATTAGCCATTAGTCTCTCTATACATAAACCAATTAATTGACATCAATCTTAATTCTAAAGATAATTAATAAATAAGTTTAAAATATTTTAACAATTCCCACAAAAATTATTTATGAAGAATAATGAAACAAGTTACAAATAATTCACAGTAAATAAACAGTAATAGTAATACACATTACTTCTAATCAAAATGATAATAAAACAAACATTATTTGCCTTTTAAAATACTTTATCTCATATATCATCAGTGCCAAAATATATTATCAACAGGACAAAATTGAACTCAAGTTTTTTTTAGTAAAGCTATTAAAATTAAGGATATTACCAATAAGATTAAGCAATATACTATAAACCACAATATATTTTTTATTATTCTGAATTTAAAATCACACAAAATGTTTAATAATTTATCACTACATTCTGATATGAATAGAATTGTGAAATCAAATATTAAAAATTAATAAGAAAAAAAATATGTAACATTTATTCAAGTTTTATATTTTGACAGTTAGCCAATTGTACAAGCAAACAATATGCCAGATTTCACAATTGTATTGCAATAACAATCAAAAGCATAATATACACACACAATAGATGCCAAATATCAAACATTTTTAACAAAGTATCCTAAAAATATTTTGCCCTAAATTTCATAGAAGCATTGAAAAATATATCTTAACTCAGATACTGCTAATAAATCAATACTCAATCTTCCAAGTGGAAAATACAAAATATGATAGGTAACAGCATTATAAGCTTCGACCTACCATAAATTATTGAATAACTAAGATTACAGAATAGGATTTAAATTTTTGAAAAAATATTAAAATATCCAACTAAGGAGACATAAGTTTCCATAGATAACAAAGTGAATGCTTATACACTTTTATCTGCTTAGCGAAAACAATTGGTTCTCCAAAATTCATTGCAAAGCAACAAGATCATATAATAATAGAAATATAAAAAAAAATTTAAAGTAAATGCTTTTACTTACCATGCACTAAAAAGAAAACAAATAATTGTTTCTTCAACCACAATTGGGAGTTTTAGTTTTAATTTGAAATAAAAGCATGGGGAGATCCAGAAATTAAGTCAATCCCCTGTTGTAAGAAATAGAGATTGACTTAATTAACTTATGGACTCCTCTCCCATGCTTTTATTTCAAGTTAAATCTAAAAACTCCAATTGTGGTTGAAGAAACAATTTTTTTTCTTTTTAGTGCACAGTAAATAAAAGAATTTAATTTTTAAAAAAATTATCTACTATTTTTAACCTTTTAGAATTGGCACAGTAAATAAAAATGTAAAACTATATTGTACTTTAAATCAACTGGATACTTATAGTTGATATATATATCATAATGGTCAGATACTTATAGTCAGCTAAACCAATCCTATAAACCAAGCAATGACAACTTGCATATGTGTGTGTTAACATCAATATAAACATTATCACAAACAGCACAAAGTTGAACCTCATTGCCTATGCCCACAAAACAATTTCCATGTGAGTAACACATCTGATGTTAGCATAGTCCCTTTTTCTTATATACTGCTAAGTCATGGAAATACGAGAAACTCTTAAAACTGTATTAAATATTTGATTAATTGTGACAGACACAAAATGCAAGATAATGTGTAAAGAAAATTTATTAGTAACAATAATAAGAGAAAACTAAAGTGAAGTAAATTTGTCTAGAGTTAAACCAAAGACCATTTGTGTTTCTTACAAGTTAGAATGAAATCAATTAGCAACTAAACAGATTAACAACCACTAATTTACATTAATAGATGAACTATAGGCATTATATGTCTTAATAATATTAAGATGGACATTCTATGATGGCTTAGTGAATAATTAAGCAGGGTTAAGGTGTATGTACTTATATAGATTAAATTTACCATCATGAATAGATGACCGCCACATACTCAGAATTATGACAGACTGCATACTTGGAATATCAGGCTTTAAAATAAATTAAGAATTACTAAGTGCAGTGCTAGATTATGAACAACAAAGAAGTATATCCGATGATGAAGATATGGGGCATGCCTGTCTTAGCAAAGTCCTATCCAAGGATTCCATCAGATTAGTGCCATATGGAGCAGGAATGCATATATCCTCCTACAATCAGTAACAAACTGATGTACTACCAAACAGGAATGGGCATCTGCATTGATAATAATATGAAGAGAAGCAAGGATCATGTCCTCCTTTAGTGTGATCATATCTAGCAATACCCAGCCAATCTAATTCCCCAAAGCAGAAATGAATATCTGCTTGAAGAACAAAATAGTGATTAATAAAAAATTATATATAAAAATAACCCAGCAACGCAAATTTATTAAAATGAAGAGCGATAAATAACTAAATGAAAGAAAAAAAAATTTTATACCCCCCTCTCACAAATCTTACTTAAAACATTATAGTTCTAAGAATAGTTTAATATGAAGACATACAAAAAAGAGAGGGGGTTTAGAGATTAGCTCATATATTTATTGTTTAGATGTTCTATGTGAATTTGTTAAAGAGAAAATAAGTATTGTAGACAATATATTTTCTCTTTAACAAATTCACATATTTTCTCTTTAATAAATTCACATAGAACATCTAAACAATAAATATATGAGCTAATCTCTAAACCCCCTCTCTTTTTTGTATATCTTCATATTAAAAAAATTAAAAAATATTTTCTTAATTCTTTATAATGCCCCTCCTCAATTATTACTTTCAGCTTAACTAAAACACAGTGAACTCTTATATAAATAAACCTCATGAATTCTAATAGCTTTGATTTTTAGATTGATTTTCTAATCTACTATCATTCCATTCCCACTTTTATATTTTTCTGTTCAAGTTTTCTGTTGGTTGAATCTTTAATCTTGCTATATAACAGCTCTGCAACAGTTTTTATAACCACATTTAGCATCTGTTAAAAGCAGATGAAACCCAGTCAAAAATGTCGCTACAATAATATTATGCATTATACATGGATGAATTATATAGAAAGTAAATTTAAAGATCTTTTAAATTGATGCATTTTAAATTTTTTTTTAATGTGTGTAATTTTTTTTTTTCGTTCATATGTATTAAAAATAAAAGTTAAAATTGGAAAAATAAAAAAGGCATGAAGATTACTAATCCAGATAAGCAAAAGGAATTCCAAAAGCACAAAGATTACGAACAAGAAAATCTTTCTAACTCTAATTAAAGATGTTGGAAATGATTTACTAAAAAAAAGAACTTTGTTACAGAAAGTTAAAAATAAATGTATACGATTATAAACCTAAGCATCATGATAATAATGACATACACAGAAGTTTCAAAACTGGATGAAGGTATAAAAAGAAGAGGACAACTTCGATCTGGGTCTTTTCATTTATCTTTGGGTTACATGGCTTAGAGTTAGAGTTTCCTCGAGCATAATTTGTGGCACTAATCTACTTCTGCACAGATATGCCAATTGCTGAACGAAGCCATCATGTAAGAATGGAAATGAAACCTTGTGAATACCGTAACAAAGAGGTTACCACGACAGAGTTTCTAGCTCCATCTATTTCATGAACCAATAATTGAAGATGTCAGCAGGAGAAACTAATTATAATTTCTAGGAGCTCAGGATCCCATAAATCTATATAAATTTACTGGTAAGTTAAGATTATTCATATCCTGATTATGACTAAATTAAGTGTTTGCAAACAATTCTTAAAAATAAGTTTAAAATAATCCCAATAGAGACATTAATTTTTTTATTAAAGAGACTTTCATTTAAAGAACTTTCTAGAAGAAACTTAAGAAGTGAACATTGTTTGTAAAATTGTTTTAATTACTTCACCTAATTATTTGATTCATGTCTGGATTAGTGTGCATGCTCTCAAATTTTATTTAACTAATTTATCTTAAAAATGTTTTAATTTGTTAGAATAAAACATTTTGCTTTTATCAACCATTTCATTGTGCGTTATTAATGTTAGTTATTAAATTTATTAATGTTAGTTTATTTGCCAATATTTGTTGACTAAGCTCCGGGAATAATATTCTCTAAAAAAATAAAGTTACAGGGAATCATAACCCCGTCCTTTTTGTTATGTCAAAATTATGGGATACGAAGAAGTTAGGAGTCTAATGACTGTGGCGCCTTCTTATAAATTAAAACTAACTTTGTCGGAAATTCCTGTCATAATAATTAGTAGGCCAGTTAATCAGGAAATAAGCTATGTTTTTAGAAATATGAACAAGATATTTTCTTAGCCATAGCTTGATTAACTTTCACTTAACAGTGTGTAAAAGACAACCTAACAGAATCATTAAAATGTGAAAAACATACAATATATTATAATGGCATAGATAGTTGGTTGACACTGGGTGGTGGAAAAACATCTTTCCAAAATTCACAAATATAAAATGCATATAGAATGAATATAGAATACAGTAAATATGAGCAGTCAGCATGAACAAAACCATAATGTACACCTCCAGCCTCACAGAAAAATAAATAAATCAAAAACTCATCAGCAATTAGCAATCAATAATAACCCACAAGAACAGTTAAAAATCATAAAATCAACAGTCAACATTGTGACAGGATTTAAAAGAGGTATACTATAAATTAGGCTACCCATCTAGCTATTGCCAAACTCAGAGCACAATATAACACAATTATTTGGATGCACATACATAAGTGCTAATCCATTACTCATAATAATAAAAACATGTTTGGATACAGAAATTGTCTGATCATCAACAATGCTCTTTATAATTTCTAATAAAAAACAAAATGCAATGAATAAACTTTAAAGGTAATATCTATAAGCTTCTACATCCATATAACTAACTGTTATGCTCTAATCTAGCTCAGGAAGCATTAACTCTATGAACTGTTACTGTGAGCAAGAGATAAATAAATATAACAGTAAACTTAGCACATAGTTGTCTTCATCTTAAAAAACATTTTTATAATTAAACTCATAGTGTGCTCTACAAAACTAAATTCTTATGCTCTCTTCTTCCAACAGCTTAATTAGAACTTTTTTCCTACTGATTTCAAAAGCTTGCTTAGAACTTTTTCCTCCATCTTCTTCAGCAGCTGACTTAGAACTGACTATCCTCATCAGCAGCTGGGTCAACATGATCGTGTTTTTATTTTCTAGACATCGGTTGGGTGCTGATTTTTTTTCTTGATCATGGTCTTTACATTCTTTAATTTTGATCTTGTCAACATATATATTTGTATTATAAAATTTTCAAAATAATACAAAATGAGCTTAACATCATCTCCCTTTTTATGCAACCTTAACTAATACTATTAGTATTACCCCTGATCTGCCTTTGTTTAAATCTTACTGGATTTATCTAATTTATTTCCCTTTTATTCTTCAATTCTATCTTGTTCATGCATGTGTGACTGATTTCCTTATTCATACATAATTTTTATTATTTATTTTTATTTTTAAGTACATATGCATATATAAAAGCAAGATTCATATAACAAACAATTCATCAAAACATTATTCCAGAGATCTCACCAGCTAAAGACTGCCTAGTGATCTGAAATTCTGGGATAAAGAATCCAACCAATGGATTATAAGTACACAATGAAGCATGAACACTGAAGGCCTATCTCAATTTAGACCCTATAAGTTACCTATAACTCAAAATAGAAATAATCCAAAAATCTTTGCAAAGCTCTACTCCTTTGAGTCTTATGTGCTGGTAAACACAAAACTTCAAAACTATGTCTTGCTCCTTTGAGACTTAGAGATTGGGGAACATTATGCCTTGCTCCTTTTCATAGAGACTGAGGATTATGGCAGGATTATGTTAATTGGCTCTGATAAACAACTAGAAACATCAAATTTAAAAGTGAGTTGGTATATTGTTGAGATAGAACACTCCATGGAGTTGCATGAAAACATTTATATCCTCAAGCCAATGATAAAATCCTCCATCCATCACCAGTAGTATTGAAAGTACAGCTAAACAAATTTCGACAGTCAAAATCTCATTCCAATCCCCCTGCCCAAATCATATTTTGATTTTCTTTTTGCCTTAAATATACATTAATACCACTATTTTATAATTTAATGATCTATACTCTTGTTACATTTCACAGTAATACATTTTAAAATTAATTCTACATCAAATTAGTTTTCTTTTTCAGATGTAATTTCTGAGATTCACTTTTTGTGGTCACTTTGTATACTGATCACCAGAAATCTATCTTTCTCAGGCCCATAATTATGTTGCCATTTATAACAAACAGTCTGGAGTGTAAAGAGGTGCACAAGGAGCAATGAGAAATCATCATTCTTCCCATAAAATAACTAATAAATGATGAATAAACATATAAAAGAAATGAATATAAAAGAAGAATGATAATGAAAGGAGTCAGCAGTCTACAATATAACAAGTTATATGTAGTTATACTAATCCTAATTATAAATTACATTACCCAACATTAGAGAAGAAGAATCATTTTGGGAAAAAAAAAAAAAATTAAATGGACTAACCATTATTATTCTTAAAAAAAAATACATATAGAAAATTAGATATTATTTCCCTATTAATTACATAATTCTAAACTCAAGGAGAATGCGGCCATATTTCTGTTTAAGACAGCAATGTAGTCACATGACTAATATATATATATATATAGTACTGCCTGGTTTATAATGATTATATATATAAACAAAATTCATATACTGTATTAACCATATTACATTCAAATAAGAGTAAAGATTACCCAACTAGTAAGTAAATTATAATCAACTAATCATCAATCAGTGAGTTCTAATAATAATAAACATCTTTTATATGTTATATATCAGAAAAACGGGCTCACTGAAATAACGTAAAATTTCTTGGGAAGTCTGAAAAATATTTTTTCTACACTGTTATTTTCCAAAAGTAAAATGGCTAAGCAACGGATTTCTACAACCAAGAAATAACATTTGATTATTTATGGCAATAGTATGTCATTGCTTAACATCTTATCTCTTTTTTTTTCCCCTTCATCATCATTACTGACAGCAACTCATATAGAAATATGACTATTCTAACTCCAAATTGTTATATAACTTGTCAAATTGTTGCTTTTCATTATATTCTATTTTCAGTGCTATTAGAATGTATTTCCTAAATACTGTTGAGAGAATGATTCTCACATTAAAACAATGCTCAATTTTATTGTAAAATATTTTTTTAAAAAGTCTAATTCACTTAATCCAATCCAGTGAGGATGTATCTTTATAATAGAAAATACAATATCATCATATCTAATAAGTAAAGAACATAACAACTGGTCCTATGATACTGTCATTCCATTTTTTTAAATCTTACTTCCAAAAAATAAATTAGACAAAATAGTAACTTTATATCAAGTAATTTAGGAGATAGTTATAGCACAATCTCAAAATATCTTCTTTTAACTTGTTAAAAAGTAGCTGTAGCAGATTGGAATCAGGGTTACACATCAACATCCAAACCTACCTTTCTATCTAAAGATTATCAAGGTATTCTTAAATTGATAAATACATGTTAAAAATGGCACCACCACCACCACCCCCAATTATCGACTGACGATAAAGATCTTGAGTTTTTGCTTTTAAATGGTTCAAAATAAATCACCAGGTCAAGCATTGGTGGTCGAGAGGTCAGCACAGCTGCTTTACAAGTAGTTGTCCCGGGTTAGCAGGTTCGCTTCCCGGCCAATGCTATAACACATGAAAAAAATAATAATAATAAATCACCAGACTCAAATACCTTTGGATCAGTAATTGTAGGTAACAAAAATATATCCAAAAATTTCAAATTCTGTAGTGCATCAATATAGTAAAAAACTGAATTGTTAATTCAGGATCAAAGTATGTTCATGCATATTTTATGAGAATATTTGTAATACAAATTAATTCTTGGCTATATTTTAAATATAGAACAAAAACATTGCAATTCTATGCTAAATGTTTATCATCGAAACAAGCAGTAACAGGAAAACAATGGTAATAATTTAATATTTGACAACTTGGTATACCGATAACTTTTATGTTTACCACCGTAATTTAGAAAACAGATGTGGAGATTATAATTTACATAAAAAAAACTCATTTAAGAAAAAATTGATTCTCACTCATGTAAAAAATATAACACAATAAGTTTGCAATTTTGTTAAATATTTAATCTCAAAAAAATCTCAAAATAATAAAAATGATGGTGAATCATTTAATAATTGGTCACTTTATTATAAATATGGATGTCCAAAAATCACAAAATAACAAACAAGCACTCTGATAAAATCTTGTAACTTTTATTGTCATATTTTAGCCACATAAGTGATACAAAATTTCTTCATAATCAAATAATAATTTAAATTTTTTTTCTTTACTTCTTTGATATTTTTCAAGTAATATTCACTAATAATTATATTTATTAAATTATCTACAAATAAAATTTAATTATTAATTAATACTATTTAAAATAACAAATAGTGGAATATTTTTATGCATTTTTCATTTTCACTGTTATAAAAATATTTTATTCACTTCAAATCAAATAAAATTTCCAAATAAAAAAGGATCAAGAACTAAGGATTTTGAAATAATAATATTCATTTTCTATCAAATGAAACAAGGTATAATATAGTCAATGTCTCCAAATTTTCCTAAGTAAAATTTGAAGGCTGATCAAATTAAATTTTAAAAATATAAATTACATGAGCTAATCCTAACAATTATATATAAAACACCTACATATTCAGTAACAACATCATTTAAAAAAAAATTTTTTTCTTTAAACATCACTACTATATTACATTAACCAGGAAAGATTAACAAAACAAAAAAAATCTAATAATGGGTTAAGTTTTTGGCATTTGTGTCTTAAAATCTATTTTATAATCTAACATAAAGGAAAATAAGATATTTTTTTTTTTACAAGATTGACAAAAAAAAATGTGTATGACTTTCTAAATATAAAGATGCTTCTTACAAAGGCACAGAAACGGTAAAAGTTTTTACTAAATTAATGTTTACATTATAAGAGCAATTTATAAGTATCACTACAAAAATAAAATAGAAAATTTCAACAATTCAGTGCAAAAATTCATCCAGAGTATCAAAGAGTTTACAATTTTTGAATGGTATTTTAATGTCATAAACAATTTCTTTTTTTATCTATTAAGCAAAAAAAAAAAAGATTATCTGTTATGTCTGCACTTTATACAAATATCCAACAATATTGTAAATTTTTCATGTTAAAAATGTCAATATTGACTGCAAGTGTAGATGCAATTGGCCTTGATGAATCCCCCCCCCCCCAAAAAAAAAAAATCTCAAGATATGATGTAGAATGATCTAAGCAGACTGGGAAAGAAAAATCAAAGACAAATAGTAAAGATGGCATATTGAATAAATTTACACTCACTAATTTTTATTCTAGCTGAGTGTTGTAAAGATAATGTTGCATATTACAATTCTATTAATAATGATGACTATTTGTTTAATTTTTTTAAATAATAATAATAAAAAAAACAGCATAGATGTTTACTTAAAAATAAAAAATTGTACGAACCCCACATAAAAAAGTTGGAGAATTTCTATTGATCAATATAAGATTAATCATTAAAATTATGAAAAAGCCATAAATGTGATAGAAATATTAAAGTGTATTCAAAGAAAAGACAGAAAAAAAAAACCAAAAGCATCAGATGAAAAACTAATGAATTCATTTAGTTATAGAAATCTTAGATTTTTAAATTATGTAGTCATAATATTTTATGAAATAAATGCTTTATGAATATCATTTGAAAATTTGAAACTAAATAAACTCGAAATGGGTTATTGGTTATGTCATTTCTCCATTGATGTGTGCTGTCTATATTGATTATTTGGAGTGTAGTATTATTAATATGTTTTCATGTTCTATTAAATTATTTGTTAGGTATGTTGATGATTGTTTTTTTGTTATTCAGAAAGAGAAATTAGAAGAGTTTTTATGTGCATTGAATGGTTTTGATTCTAGTATTAAGTTTACAATTGAGGGGCGTGGTTTTGATTTTGTAAAATTAAAGTTTTTAGATTTAAATGTTGAGAAGGTTAATGATGTTTTGTTTTGTAGTCATTTTATAAAACCTAAAAATTTGAGAAATAAGATTAGGCCTGATAGTTATCAGCCTTTTATACATAAAAAAATGTCTTTGTTGAATTTTTGTTGTCGGAATAGAAGGCTTAATAATTTTAATAATGATGCTGATATTCAAAGAAGTCAATTTGCTGCTGAATATGTAGAATTGGGTTATAATCATGATTTTATTAAAAAAGTGGTATTTAATAATAATGTTTATAGTCGTGATTTGGATGATAAGAATTTTGTTGGTAAGAATGATGATTATATGTCTTTACCATTTAAAGCATCAATTTATAATTTGGTTTATAGGAATAGTCATTTGTTAGGTGGAATGAAGGTTGCATGGAGGAAAGGTTCTGATTTGAATTCATTACTTAATGGTTCAAAGCAGTCTATTGATAGTAGGTCTATTCCTGGTATTGTTTATAAAATTCCATGTAGTTGTGGTAAATTTTATGTAGGTCAGAGTAAATTTAGCCTTAATGAAAGGGTTAAGGTTCATATAAGTAGGGTTAAACATAGGTATCTTAACTCAGCTTTATATATTCATGAATTGAATACAGGTCATAGAATATTGTTTAACAATGCTTCGGTTATTTTTTATGAAAAGAATGAGTTAAAAAGAAGAATAAAGGAGACTTTGATGATAAAACTCCTTGATTCTGAGGCTATCAATCTTATGAAGACTTCTTTTGATATTAAGGGAAGGTGGAATTTGTAGTGAATTATGGGAAGGTTTATTTGTATATATATATATATTTCCTTTAGATTGATTTTCACTTGAGAAGGTCTATTTGTAGTAGATGAAACCATGGTTGTGTAAGGATTTTGGTAAAAATTTTAAAATTTAATCTAGTATTGTATTGTTTTATGGTTTTGCATAAAGAGGGTAATATTCCAATCAGGATATCTGTATCTATCACTGCATTGCTGTTAACAAACACAATTTTGAAATAGCACTGTTCAATATTGCATATAAAAAAAACCCTAAAAGAATAAGATCATATTCTTCTAAATTTTCAAAAAAAAAAAAAGAAGACGTTCAATGGTGATATCAAGAAGAAGAAAAATCTGAACAAATAATTTGATTTCACTGATGAAAAGAATGAAATCAATCTTTAAAAGATCAGCTTTACATCATTTCCTGCAATCAAATCACTAGTAGGCTGACTAATTACTAATAGTAATGCGGTTGTCATTATAGATATTATACCGGTTGATTGTTTATTAAGTAAAATTTTATTACACTCGTTTAAAAAACAATAGTTAGAATAATTTAACTTTAAGACAATGTACATAATGTAGTTAAAAACATTTGCTTCATTCAATCAATATCCAAGTCTCTGAACTTTTTTTTTTTTTAAAAAGTCAATCTGAACTTATTATTATCAATAAATGTATCTACATAAAACGTGGCAACTGATTGTATCATCTCTCAAAAATAAGTCTAACAGAAACACCTTAATGGCTTTTATATTTAGTAACATAGGAATCATTGCAGGTATGTTTGAGGGAGGTATTCAATAATGAACTGTTCATCAAATATTATGATTCCTATCCCCAAGCATGATTTAGTGATAAAAGCAGTTTGTTAAAAAGACTCTCAATCGATTCCTTTTTTTTAAAAAAAAGGTGGGGGAGGGGGTGTGTGATAAAAATATTGCCATGTTTCATTTTATTGTTGATATGTTATCTAAATTCCAAGATAAATAAGAATAAAAAATTCGTATTGAATATTTATAATAGATTATAATGTTATTTTATCTTTTAGGGAGAAGTAACTAAATTGAAATGGAAGACTAATATTATAAATTAAATAGTCTCAAGGTTTTTAATTATTTATTTTTAAATATATATATGTATTTGAGAAGCAGTGAAATGATAAAATTAAAAGACAAGTGAAATGTTTATTTACGATGTTATTTTAGAAATACAAGATAAACACTGCTATTTTTTAGTAAAAAAGCAATTGATATACATAATAAAGAATAGAAAAAAAGTGTTAGAAAAAAGAATACTAAAATGTTAAATAGAACGACAGAAAAACATTTCTATAAAAAAAACTAAATTAGTTACATGTCATTAAAATTTGTGAGATATTTTGAAATAGCTTGTAAAAGGCTTAAGTAAGTGAAATAAACATAGATAAAAATTAAAACGATTACAAAAAGATATAGTTTGTTGATTTAAGTAGAAAAAAACAAATAAGAACATGATCTAAACATATCCTGACAAAAAAAAAAAAACTTTAAACAAAACCTTTGATCTAAGTCATCATATATATTGCAATGCTTAATATTTTTACACACAATCCATTTTGTGCGTGCTGTGTATCTATATATTTGTTTTAAGATTACAACTCAAAAAAATTTTAATTTGGCAGGATTGTGAAAAGCTAGTAAAATGTTTACTCTCGACCTTGAGTCACTAATAAATAATTTGCCTTCTTGACATGAAATGTAGTTTCATGGTAATTTATCACCTCATTATAAAAAATTGACCAATCAGATCATAGCATTTTAATTTTAAAAGTTTTTCATAAACAAGCATAAATTACAATAGAGAAATATACAGTATATACTTAAATAATAACAACAAAATAATTATGAAAGTATTTAAAATCTTACGACTGAAATATATTGATAGCAATATTTAACTTCTTTTATTGACTTTTGGAAATAAATACTATAATGTTTACAAATTTGAAACATCGAGTAGTAAGACTACAGAGGGAGTTAAAAACTTTTCTAACAGTATAATTAAAACTACACATTTTCTTCCTTTTTCTCTTTACAATATATACATTCTTAGAATCTTAATTTATAGAGTAAATTGTCATTATTCTAAAATAATACAAAGCATTAATATAAAAACTATGATTTTCTAATAGTAGGTGTACCTGCTAGGTAGTCATCATACTTGTAGTTGTAATCGTAATGAGGATTTCGATCATGTTGGGGCCAAGGAGATAAAGACCCCATTGCAGCTGTTAACACATTGGTTCTCTAAAATTATTTCCGAAATATCCTATAAAATGAATACGATTTAATAGTAAAATGGTCTAAACGTAATTATATCAAACAGAAGATAGAACAAAAAGTTACTTCTAAGAAAACTAGGGTGTAATCAACCAGCTCAGTTTAAGTCATGTGACTAACCCACGCTATCATTGCAGTCACATGGTTAACTTGAGAAGTAAAGAAGGAGTAAGATGGGAAATAAATATAGCCTAGTATTCTAATACTTTAAAAAGATACTGAAGAATCTAAAATTGACGATTCTATAAATGCAGGAAAAAATTGTGTGTGCTCATATATGAAGAAAAAACAAACATGGTCCAGTGCAAAGAAAAATAATTTACTTCAATAAGATTTTTATGTTTATTAAATTCTCAGGCCGGAAAGCAGGTTGAAAATATCAGGTAAAAGGGAATAAATATCCAACGATAAGCCTTGATCACAATAGGAGACAACAATTTATTTCAATATTTAAATTTTCCTCATAAACTTTAATAGGACCTTTACGATTAAAAAATGTAACACAGATATACTTAGTATTCAGTTTATCAAAACTAAGAATAATTAAAGACTATATGCATCTATATTATGTATTAATCTATCTATATTATGTATTAGTTTTTAGATCACAAGAAGGTAGGCAGAGTAATTTACTACTCTTCTCAATTTAATCAAGTATCTCAATTTTACAAAGTGATATAAAGTTTAATATACTATTACATTATTACGAGTAACAACCAGAGAAATAAAGTATTAACGTGCCTTCATTATATTGACATTACGTGTATATTTCAGGATTTTTTTTTAATAATTTATATATGTATATCATCTTTTGCTTACGCTTTCGTCAATTGATTCTCACTTCTTAATACACGAAATAATAATTTTAACCACTCCATTATATTTGATCTTTTATAAAAATATAAAACAAATATAATTATTTACGAAATATTTGCATAATATTGATATAAATATACGGCATTTCAGTCTATCAAATTGGGGAGGGGGGACACTACTCAAAATAAAGTGTATAATTTTATTTTAAAAAGGTCACAAACTGACAAAAAAAAAGAGGGGGTGATTGTAGACAAATGGTCAAATTGCTTACTCCATTTATAAAAACATTTAACAAGCAAAAACTGAACAGGTTTCCCATTAAAAAATTTTGTATGCAAATCACGTCAGGACCAACAACCATCTCCAGAAATAAAAGACAGAGGTTAAAAGTTGTTTATAAAATTTAAAAAGAAAAAAAACATTACTATGGCATGAATTTGCACTAATTAATGGGGGGGGGGGGTAAACTTACCTCCTCTCTCTCTCTCTCTCTCTCTCCCCTCTCTCTAAAGACTTATATTAATGTAAACTTTTACTATGTTAAAATAAAGTGATTAATTATTTTTAATAATTCAAATAAATGCAAAATTAAAAAATCACTACTACCATGGATAAAACTCGAAGTATTTCGTCATCATCATTACCGTTGGCCAAATGGCAGATTATATATTCCAAACCACTTTCATCAAATATTTCTGTTATTTGTTATTTTTTAAAAAACTCGTAGCTATAGCTAGTTCCTTCCTAAAGATCTCCTAATAATTTCTTTCAGTCTAGACTTCCAACATTTTTCTGTCACTGTATATGTTATTCAATTTTTTTTTTTCACTTTAAGCTGGTGGCAAATGATAAGACTTTATTTTCTCATACATTTCTAATCTTAACCTTCCAATGCCTTTGCTATTCTCCTTTAAATCCATCTTTAGAGACTTAAAAAAAATTTCTAGATGTTTTACTCCATATGACTTCAAACAAAATCATTTTGCAAGCCTCAAATGTCTAAAGAGTAGTAACTATAAGCCTTTATTCAAATGCCTGTTTAGTATTGCAATTCTTGCTCTAATTTCCCCTTATCATTAATTATCTAAACATCATTTAAAAGTACTTATCACTGTAACTTTCTAGCCAACCATTTATTTCCCTTCAACTTTCACATTCTCTTCGCTTATTTTCAATGTTTTAGTTTAAGCTAGTTACTGTTTTAGTTGTATTCATTAGTTAGCACGTTGTCTTATTACACCCATGACTTGGAAGTTTGAGCAAATTTTGGTGTTTTTTTTCTTCCAAGCAAGTTTTAATTTTTTTCTTTTAGATAGCAACCTCACTGCTAATCATATAAAAATAATTTAATGATAACTGGATATCTAGCTATGATAATTTTAAAGGTAACGGCTTCAGCCTAATACAACTTACAAGAAGGACGTTGAAGGAAAGACTGAAAAATTAAATGTAAATATAATAAAATAATCTTTTTTCTAAGCTTCAAAGTTAAAAATAACTTTTATTTCCTATTTTTACAAAATCAGTCTTTTCAAATTCTTTAATTTATTTAAACATTACTTATTTTCATTAGTAATTTATACCTATATATGTATGTGCATTTAAGTATACACATGCATATCATTAGCATTCTCATTTAGTAAGTGGTAAACTTAGAAGAATATGTCTGGAAAGTAATGCATTCTATCCATAATTTAAAACATTGAATATACTTTTGATAATAAAAAAAAAAGTTACTGATATGTATGTGTATACTTATATGCACATACATATATAGGTACAAATTACCAATGAAATTAAGTTTAAAGGAATTAATTTTAAAAGACAGATTCTTTTAAAATAGGAAATAAAAGTTATTTATAACTTTTAAGATTAGAAAAAAGATTATTTACTAAAAGTAAAAATAATTTAATTAATGAGAGTGGAATTCAGTATGATAATGAATATAAAACAATTAAAGGAATTCGAGTTTAGATTTCCTTCATGAGATAAACTATAAGCTAAAAAAATAACTCATTAATTAAAGATAGAGAGATAATGATTTAAATTTTTGTATCCAGCATGGAGCAGTGAAAGAAAGAATCACCTGAACAGATGGACTGGAATATGAGCCAATCAACTTCAGGGATTAAAACAATGAATGAATTCGGTGCAAATTGAATCAAGAAAAGGACACTTGATTTTTGGAGCTTCACCTGGACACTGAGTTTTAAGCGGGTGCAGAATGTCGCCTATATGTCCAGAGATTTCAAGTGCGAAAAGCTGGTCTCCAAGCATGTAAACAGCCAGTTAGAAATCTTATAGGTCGGCCTCCAAACATGTAAACAGTCAGCTAGGATTCTTACAGATCGTATTGATTTATAATATGATTTATGTACACCTACAGGCTTAGATATATATATATAATGTAGTTAGATATTGCTAAGAATATTTATTATTAAATTGCATTCAATCTCAACCTAATAGAGTTGTGTCATTACAGGGAGAATTATTATCGTTAAATAAGTCTGGAATGGTTAAGTTGCTATCAAGGTTTCCAACAGTATAGAAGACCAAACATCATTTTTTTTAAAATGTACAATATGCCAACTCCATTTTGAAATGCCATATATTTTATTCTTCCTTTATTATTCTTTCCAAACAGATGTGCAATATTTTGCATAATAAAATATTTTCAAGCATAATATTAAGTTTTACAAAATTTTAGATCAAACTAAAACTTCATGTTGATTTAAAAACAGTTAAAGAAGTTCAAATTTCTTGCTAAAGAAGACTGCTACCATGTTTCCTCTATAAAGAAAAAAGTTATTGAAAAAACAAGGAACATCACCCAGAGAGTATTTAATAGCAACAAATGTCAGACATTACACTAATAATTTAAAAATAAAATATAGGAATTAGTTTGGGTTTTTTTTTTCTTCTTATTCTTATTATACGAGTGAGTGAATACACACTCAGAAAATATATGTAAATGTGCTCCCTCAATTTATTATTAATAACTATATTATTTTTTAAAAATATGTTTATACTATAATCTTTATGCATGCATACTGAGTCTGTTATACATGTGCATGCATGTGATGAAAAGTATTGTATACTTGTAGTTCAATCAACAATACACACTTTATTCTAATCAATGTTTATCAACAAAATGTGAGTTATTAGATGCTATACATGTTTGAATATGAGCTGCTTGGTATGAAATATAGTATAATTTGTTGCTCCACTGTATTTTATTGAATCATTATAGTTCTATCAAATAGCCTAGTAAATTCATTAGGCAACTAACTAGATACTCATATGTATATATATATATTACTAATCCAGATTGCTAAACTTAGCATAGAAACATGAGATCACAGTTCATATATTGATGTATTTAAGGTTTTAGAGCAGAATAAAGAATTAATGTGAAGTTAATGGAAATAATATATAATTAATTGACTAAAATAAATAAACAAATAAATAACTGCTACAAAAGTTGACCCATTTTTCAATTTAACATATAGCATAGATAAAAATATGCATATTTAGTTTAAAACAGTCCTGATTACCAAAATACTTTACAAGAGTGAACAATAATCCAATTACTAACTTTGATAGAATTGGCTGAATTTTTTGCTCAAGATGTTTAAAATTAATAAAATTAGCTGGAAGTTGGAATGATATGCTAATATAAATACTTCTTACCAGAGTATAGGTAAATGTTGATAAAATGGTAAATGAAGAATAGAACAAATATTAATAACAATTTATATATATCAATTGGGATTTCTAACAAAAATACATTGCTAAGAGTTAAATTTATAAAATGTCTCTAACTTTCACTGTTAATTCAGACTTCATGGATACATTTGTCAATGTACGGCATGCTTTAAATATTATTTACAATGATAAATAATTCTAAATATAAAAACAAATGGTTAACAGAATACTAATTTATTTAATCCTATTTAAGTGTCCAGTTCAAAATAGTTTTGGCATGAATAATAATTCAACTCGTCAATAATATGGAGAAGGCATTCTTCGCAAACTGATCCAAACATTTTAAGATCTGCAAAATGCCAATGATAATGGTATCAAATTTTAATGGCAATTATTTTCTTAACATCTTAAATAAAAACCTCGTGATTTAAAACTGTCTCAAGCTTTTCTTTGCTCCATATCACTGTCAGTTTCATATTATTCACAATGCTACTATTTGAGTCTGATTTTACTTTCTAATGGTCATTTATCCAGTCTGGATTTGTCCCATATGACAATTTATTTTTAATGATAATGAATCTATATATTTTTTCTTACTCCTGTTCCTAAATAATAGGTCAAATTAAAAAATAAGCAAAGTTTCTGAACTAATTTCTTCCACAATGAAGTGCAAATTTTTCACATCATGTTTCACAAATAAAAAAAAAAAATAACAACTTCGAATATAATTTATTTTTTCATTCCAAATTTGCTTTTATTTATTATTTCAATGATATTTTTATTAATAAAAATGTATTTAATGTTATGTATATTAATGTTTTTAAGACTTTTAAAAACTCCTACATGGTGAGAAAAAATTTTTGCTGCTACTTGGAGATGCAGGTATAAGTTGTTGGTTTTTCCCACAACTTTTAAAAATATTTTTTTATTACCTTTAAAAACATTTTAAACAATAATTATAATAAAAAATAAATTTTGCTACAAACTTTATTCAAACTGAAGGCTATATATATATAAAATTATAAACAAAAATTTTAAACCTTGTCTTAATTATATTTAATCTTTTGCAAAAAGATTGATGAAATTCTTTATAACCTTTCAAATTGTTTATAAATAAAAACTAAGAAAAGAACTAATTATACATTTTCTTACAAATATACTACGAATAATTTCAAAAACAAAAAAATTAACTAATTTAAGATAATTAATTTTAGGCCTTAAGAGATCTTAATACAAAAATAAGTTTTCAAATAATATAACTAAACAAATAAAAAAATCAATAATTATTTTTTTTTACACTTGTGAACTCTCAACCTTCGTTTAAAGCCGTTGAAAGTTTTCTCAAAAAGAGCAGTTATTCCGTAACTTTAGATCACAATATTATTCTAAGTGATAATGACCTGCGATTTTTTTTATAAATCTTAAAATTGGCAGAAAAAGTCTTAAGAAGTTAGCATCTTATAGACTGCAGCTAAAATCAAGATGTCTCCTGCTGTTCTTTTGACAAAAGAAACACCCAAGTGTTTGCATTCTTCAAGTCTAGTTTACATGCAAACATTTTGAAATTAATTTTAAAATTTTTTTGTTTATTTATAAAATTATTTTTACAATCAATACACAGGTAAACATTCAATTTATTTATTTACATTTTATTTTTTAAAATAGAAGTTAATAAACTTAGTTGTAATAGAAAGAAAAATAGTAGTATCCATTAAGTCGTTATCTTGCAAAAATAACTTGGTGTTAAAATCTTTTAAAATATTAAATTTTTTATAAGAAAATATCAGAATCTAAAACAGAATTTGATAGAGTTATTATAAACATATTTTCATTCAGAAAAAAACAAATTTAAAATAAAAATGAATTTGTTAATGTTTACTGTTAGTGTTTACATAAATAACTAATGGCATTTATGGTATATTGTTATATTTAAAATAAGCAAAATGTGATTTTTTTTTAGATTCTTTGTTTATAAAATTAGATTAAAAAGAAATCAAGTCCAATTTATTGAGTTTTAGCATAAAATAAAGATTTTATAAAAATAAACAGGTTGAGCATTTCTGAAAACACCAGATAGAACAATAGAATGTGTCAAAATTCAAGAGAATTAAATTGTGAATATATGTGATAATTATAAATTACCATACTTGGTTTTAATAACATAAATTTACAACAATTAAAAGAAAATTAATATGGCTTAACTTCATATATATTTTATTAATAATAATTTAATATACTTGTTTTCATTGTATAAAACTAAATCATCTCAATATCAATTATGGTTCTCAATACAATCAATATTAATACAATTGTCTTCTAATAAAATAAAACATTCATGAGACATGAAAAAAAAAATAATCAAGGAATAAAATATATTAAGGCTTTATGTAATGTAACATGGTAAATGATAATATAAAATTTCTGACATAAATCTTAATGTTGTATAAAGTATATAGTGAATAAACATGTTTTTAAAATACTCCAATTGTATTTCTTGCATCCTTATCATTTTTAAATTTAAACTGCTCTTCAGGTGTAAATATGTCTGATATATTGGAAAAATTAACTATTTTAAATTTTCACATTTCATTGCATTGTGTCTTTTTATCATGTGAATTAAACTATTATGGGAAATTCTAATGGCAATTCTCCTGGTAATCATAGAATACACAATCCCCATCAATTAATTGTCTCAAATTTTCATTAAAGCTTTTACAATTTCACTTTTACCTACATAACTTTCCAGTTTCAATTAGCTTTCATGAAAAAACATTATTTCTGTTATATAAATATCCTATACATTATTCCTATCTTGTCATTAAATCCATTTTCTTTACTAATATTGTACCAATTGTATTTTTAATTACATGTCAGTTTTATGCATCTGCTTTCCTCAAACTCTTATCATATATATTAAAAACTATATATTCTTTATAATTTTATTTCTTGGCACTTTCTTTCTAGCCACTCCCCTAGTTTTATCAGTTTTACATCTTAATTCATTATTAAACCTTCGATATGTCCTTCTAAGGAATCCATATTTTTCCAGCAATTGCACTCTGTCATTTCATTCACTATCTCATTGCTGACTCAAAGCTTTTTTTTTACTATCTTACTTTTTTCATAATCTTCAATCTTTATTTGCAATTATTTTCAATTTTATTAGATTAATCTCCATGCTTTATTTACTTTCTCAATCAGATTAGCTTAATAAATCTGGGGGCAAAAAATCCCTAATATTCCTTTTGAGTTTATCAGTGATTCATTTAATATGTTGTCTCTTCTTATTCTTTCAAAATATAATACAAATAAATTATGATCAAAACTACTACTAATAATAATAATAATTAGGATCATGCATATGCACTTTTAATACTTTTAAATTATTCCATATGAAATCATAATCTAGTTAAAATCTCTCTAATCCCTGGATTTATTTCAGATATATATCTTTCTCTTAATCACGGCCCATTATCTTTTACTATTTTAGTCATCTTCCCACTCCTATTCTACAATAATTTTGGTATTTATTCCCTATGGTTTTTTTTATAAAAGATTTCTATCTTTTTATCATTCTGTCAATGGTTAATATAGATTTTCAAAATAAGCATTAGATACCTTAGGTCTTTTTTAATTAAGTTTAACTGCCAATAATCTATCATTAACAAAACTGACCTTTGCTCTTCAATCTGAAATGATTAAACCATTATGTTTAGTACAACTTCCATTTTTTTCCTAAGACTCACCACTCTTTTACAGAATTCTACATCTAATCTTTTCATCTCAGATAATAAATTTACCACCTTTGCTATTATATTTAATTGTTTATAGTCTAAATATTCCATGTGTTTATTCTTACAAATTCCAAAGATTTATTGGTTTGATGCAATATCTACTGCAAAATATTTTATTTTGTCTTTTATTGGCGCACTACAACGAATCCCTAACTTTATAATAGTAATTTCGAGACAAATTAGTTTTCCAATATTTTTAATTTGTCTACTGATCGTACAAGAATTAAATTGACAGAATTTGATATTAAATAATTACGTGCTTTAAAAAAAATCTATATTCCTTTAACCAATAATTTTTTTTTAAAAAGGCAATATTTATTTATATAAATTTTGTTTTGTAATTAAATTAAAAACTATTACCCTCACCCCCACCTTTTTTATGTTTATTTTTTTTTTTAAAAAAAAAAGCTTTAATCTAATGAAACTTATTCACAATCAATATTCTACATAAATCTAAATTTAAAAAATATTCAAAAGAGGTTAAACAACGAAACGGAACTTTAAAAAAAAATTACGTTAGAAACTTGAAAAAAATAAAGACGAAAGTAAAACATATACTGTTCTCACAAAAAAAAAAAAAATATGAATCCTTAAAATTAAAAAAATAATAATTAATTTAATGTCTTTGAATGCATGAATAAATATGCTTGTGTAATACAAACAATTGTTTGTCACATTTACACGACTATTTTTATTTTTACATTTAAAACACAATAAAATATGCAGAATTACTCTCTACTGTTTTAATTAATTTCCAGTTTAATATTTAAATACTATTTTTAGTATACAGTAGCATGTAAAAAGTTTACTTTACAAAAAAATAAATGTTACAATATTTATTTCAACGGTTGTTTCCGGAAATACACTGATAATATGGAAAATAATACAATAACTAAAAGCATTAGGCTGTTAATCATTGCTATTTTTAAAAGCAACAAATTCGATACTAATTCCATCATTTAAAAAAAAAAAAACCGTTACCGATTAACCAATCAATTAAAAATAGTAAAACAAAGAATATCAGTTCTTTATATTTACTTACATAACCCCATTTCTATCCAGTCTCGGATTCAAAATATTCCATTTTGAAAAAAAAATATCTAACGGGAAATTATTTAACCCTAAAAAAAAATCTGAAGAGGAAGGATGGGATAGAAAGAAGTCATGTGTATCAAAAAAAATTTGAACAACATTATTAACTAGTTTGTTTTGAGGCTTTTTTTTTTAACTCTTCCAGGAGAGTGCCCATAGCTTTTCTCGGATGAGTGATTTCTATTTATTGAAAGAAGCTGTTATACAGCTTTATAACAAGGAAGAAGACTTTAGGAGTAGATATCTAAAAATATCAGAGACAGAAAAATTAGAAATTAAAAAGTTTGTATTATCTTATATTAAACGTGATAGATTTCACTATACTGGGAAACGGTAGTATATTATAGATATTATGTAATACAGTATATGTATTTAGAAACTACACATAAATCTATATATTAATATTTTATTAAAATCTTCAAAAAATAAAAATGAATTTAATGGTGTTTATACAAGAATTCTTTTGTTATTCATTACGTGTAGATCAATTAAATACAGGGTACTGATTAGGCAAAAAATAATAAGTTGAATTCAGTAATTCTAAACGTACATTTGCCTTGGATCAACAATAAAATATATAAAAGCATTATGGGAAGTTATTAGCTTGTTCTCTTGTCCTGTGATAGTCAGCCATATAATATCAGTATCTAACTATTCTTAAACAAGGGTAATAATTCCTTAAATCACCTATCAGTAATACCTTCCATTTTATTAACATATATTAAGTTCGAAATACATAGTATAAATTCTGTAACCCAAACAATTAGCTGAAGGCTAAACACCCCTGCGAAATCAATTATGCCATCTTGGGGGGGGGGGGGGTATAATTTAATTTGTTTGCAAAGTATACTCTACAATTGCCAATGAAATAGAGATACTATTGAATTTAAATGTAGATTTACAAAGTATCTGCAACCATAACTCTTCTAAATATTTCATACACAATAATTGCAAAATGTTTGTGTTTATGTATATATAATATAATTCGTATATAATTTTAATAATACAAAAATTAAATGTAATTTTACAAAATTGGATTAATACTAATTACAATGATTAAATATGGTACAATATTTTCTTTTCCAATGATCTTATTTTGTTTTTATTTAAATCTGCTCATTGACACTTGCTTCAATTTAAAATTGAAATTTAAAATGCTTAAAACAATCCAAACTTTGTCAGTAGCAAAATTCTTTCACTTTTCTTGTTGATTCAAATAATAACAGTAGCTGATTCAATTGGAAAAGAAATAATCATTTGTTAAAGCATTATTTCATGAATTTAAAAAAAAAAAAAAGTGGTTATGCAATTTTTTTTTTTTTTGTTATGAGTCTCCATAAACTTTAATTAACTATTTTTGACAAGATATTTTTATATATTTGTAAGTAAAATCCTAACTCTAAAAAAAACATATCAATAAAATTAGCAATGAAACTATAAAAATGTTTTGAGAAAAGTATAAATTCTATACAGTATTTATTTTATTTTTTAATTTTAAATATTTATGTATCATTCCTTTGCTCTCTTCACCAGGCATTTATTCAGGGGTATTGTAGTATTTGTTTGTTTGTTTTTTCCTCAAAATTATTTTAATGAACATGTGCTACTTGTTAAGTTTAAAAAATATTAAGAAATCAAATATAAATGTCTTGCATTGGTGGTCGAGAGGTCAGCACGACTGCCTTGCACTTGCAGGCAGTTGCCCGGGTTGCAGGTTCGCGTCCCGGCTGATGCTATGACACTTAAAAAAAAAAATCAAATATAAATTCATGTTAACTTTAAAAAATAATAACTTTTTTATAAATGCCAATCACAACATTTAATGAAATATTTTTTAATGTACATTATAACATACAAACTGTTAATGTTGTGGTGATTTTTTTCTTTATCATATCCTTCAAGCTGTTGGTTAATTAATTTTCCTAACCTTTTGCAAAAATGATTAAAATGTGAGAATCTACCAGTGACAGAAGAAGCTACAGTGAAGTATTTTCAAAATTACGAAATAGTACCTGCGCAAAAAGTGTGTGCTAATGGATATGATATAAAACTTTATGTGCAAATGGAGATAATGCTAGTAATAATCTCAAAATGTGTCTGAAACGAGTATTTTTTCATGTTTTTTATTTTGCTTATTACAGTTATTTTAATTTCAATCATTTGAAATTTTGTGTAATTTATTGTTTTTATAATCATCTTTAAAAAAATTCAACAAGCTTGAGTAACCAATGGATACCAAATTGTAGTTTTATAAAATCCCAATCTCTGGGCTGGTTTCTGGATTTTGTCTTCATCAGTTATAACCATGGTTTAAAAATGAAATTAAAGCACACGCATTTAGCTGAAAGCTTTACTTCTTACAATTAAAAAATCCTAACTTTTTAAGCCTAGGTTAATTTACTTACATAGAACACCAGATCAGTTTCTATACATATTTTAGAGATCTCAGTTCTACAACAACTGCAAACCTTTTCTATTTTTTGTCTAAAAAGGTTAATATCAATATCACTTTATGACTTCTCATATGATCAAAGGCAGTTATCATTATTTTACTATAGAGTCAGCTACTGTAAACTTAAATGATCAATGATATAAAATACCCATCTCCAGACTAGATTCAAAATCAAATAGTCATCTTTTATACTTTTATATCATTCTGCATCCATTGATTTGCTCAAATTTTATTATAAATAGTTCTAGAGTATGGTATACAAAAGATCATGCAATGATATTAGTGTTGACCTTGTTTAGCCAAAGATATAATGGGTATAAGTCAGATCTCTAGAATATATAGAAAATGGCCGAGTATCAGATTTATATAACTAAGCAAGCGAACCAACTTGATTTCAAACCTTAGTGTTTTTTATTCCAAAGTAAATGGTGTGTGCTGAATTTATGAGGGCATTAATTCCAGTTTTGCATTCTAGTCTTCACTGACAAAATCAAAAGCCAGAAATCAGTGTGGGGGCGGGGTTTTATAGCATTTGTTAGTCCTATATGATTGCTCAAGTTTGTGAGTAGATGGTTCTAACATAAAGTGGAGATAACAACTCTTGGAAGCATATGAGTAAGTAGTAAAAAATAGCCTTGCTAGAAAGATTAGAATGAGTCTACAGTTAATATAGACAGACCCTGAAGTCTCTATGTACATATGCAAATAAATTAGTTCGAAATTGTCTTAAATTCCAAAATATTACCTTCCAGCTTTGAATTCTGATTGATGAAGACAAAATCTAGAAAATATTCTGGAGATGGGTATATCATTGTTGTCCCCTGATTACTCAAGCTTATAGCTAATGGGTTCTAAGAAGGGTGAAGGCAACTAACTGCTAATGAGTAAAATACTTATATTTATGTGTGTGCATATAGACAGTATAAAATTTGTATATTATAAGAAATTTAAAAAATATATATGCAAGAAAATATACCAGAATCTTGATTTGTCAATAATTAACAGAATAAAGCAATTTGAGAAGCAATGAAGCTGGTATTTAAAAAAAATACATATTTCTATGATACTGGGATTAAAAGAAGAAGAAAAAAGATGTTTACCTGCAAGAAAAGATATATGTGGAAATGATGGATTGAGTTTCACTAATATAAATATATCCTAATCACTGTGAATGAAAGATAATTTTATAAATAATTAGCATATATAATTTCAATTAGTTTTTCAATAAAATAACTATAAAAATTAATAAATTAGTGCAGTCTGTAAATGGTATTATTAGAATAAAATATAATTACTCTTGAAAAATATATTACTTATATCTATAGAGCCCATTTCTACTTCAATAAAGGTCATGTTCACATTGATATTGAGATAACAATTAACACAATTGAAATATCTTAATGCATAAGAAAGAAACAGCTGTTAATGATTGCTCGCTATCTCTTTAAAATAACTGTAAAATACAAATCTCAGAAAGTCAAAGTCTAGATTATAGATTCAAAATTTATGTTTTCCATCCCAATAAAGTGTTAACATTTTTTCCCCCATTTATTTGATTAATAAACTTGGTACTTTTAGAACCTAAAAAAATGCATTTATTTATAAACATAGAGTTTACATGATTGATCAATGATTTTGGTTTTACGCGTGGGTGTTAATGTATAAATATGTAGATATCCTTACATATATATGATAACAATATAATCTATTTTGATTGGGGATGGGGGGAATAAGCAGACGTGTAAATTTCAATAAATCTATATCATTTAATACTGCATTTTCAAATTTCATATGCTGGAATTTTTTAAAAAAGAAAATTAAATAACCTGTAAAAATTCATAATGCTAATACGATAAAAACTTTCAAAAAATAAATTAATACTTTATATATTTCACAGAAAAGATTTTTTCAAATAACCTCCTATATCCTTTTTTTTCTCTCTCTCTTCAATGCCTATAGCAGTCTTTATATTAAAAAATGAAAATATATCGTAAAAAAAAAAAAATCTAGAATCTTATTTAACAAATTTACTTTGATAAAATTGCTTATCATTCATTATAATAATCAGCAAGATGCCTATTCGTTAATTTTATCATTTCTTTTTAATACAAATCTATCCAGTCAATTATAATTTATACCGGAATATGTGACATCAGGCTATTAGACAATATTTTAAATAGTTGTGTTAGAATGAAACTTTTCACACCAATTAAATAAAAGATATGAATATATTCTTATATAATCATAACTAAAGTGAAATTTGTATCTTGGTACATGCAATGAGAAAATAGAGTTTTGGAACTCTGGTTCTATGTGCCCATTTTTATTTTTTTAATTAGTTAACAGTGGGAAAATAAGTGGGGGGGGGGGACATCACTTTGATACGTTAATCTTTTCAAAAGATTATTATAACTGAAGGAAATCATTCAATATTGTACATTTACGGTAAAAGTATTTTGTTTGATTATATTCCCCTTGCAAACAAAGTATTAAGAATGAAAGAGAAAAAACTAGCAAATTATTTTACAAACATAAATATTCAATATCAATTCAAAATATGTGTTATAAATGAAGAAATAGTACTCGGAATTATTCACAGTGCTCTGATATATTGATGTGCACTAAAAAGGCATCCAATTATGAACTAAAACAAACCAACAAGAATAAAAAGGGAAAGGATCTACAAATTCCAACTATAATCAAACAATTAAAAATTACTACAGGAATAATAAGTAATTAATAATACAAATAAGATAAAATTACAGAATTTTTAAAATCTCAACTCAAACAAATACATATTGAATGAAATAAATGTCAATAGTAATATTTTAAACAATATTTTTGACCTAATATATTAGAGCTATATTATCCTGTATAAACCAGATATTTGACTTTAATTAAAAGTGGAAAAAAAATATTCATCAATATCCATTTATTAATTAGAAGCAACATAATTTTAAATGATTTGCAAAGAAAAACTTTCCAAGTTCTTAGGGGAATAATCATTATCTATAACTAAGTACTCCTGGGATAAACTTATATTCACCTATTGCAACACATTAAATGAAAGTTCATGTTATCTCTTCAAATCATTCCACCCTTCTTCCAACACTTTAATCAATAATAAACAAAGCATATCTTTTTTTTTTTTTAATTCTCCAAAGCCAAAATTTTTCATTGATTCCTATATTCTGAATATAATTCAATATTTGTATTGCATAAAAAAAAATTCCTACTTAAGACTAAATATTCATGAAATCACCTTTTAAGCATCTTCATTGTAGCAAGTTGTCATTACTTTTCACTATCAGGCTTAATTAAAATTAAAACAAATAATTAATAGATGTATCTTGGTTGCATCAATTAATAAAGAAAAAAACTTTCAAAATAAATATTTAGCTTACAAGATGAGACAGTTAAAAGAAAATTCATCATTATATTAATGAATAATTATTACCAAATTCTCCAGTTTATTAATCTGAGTCTTCATTCTAAGATTGAGTTTTTGTCTTGTAATTCTGACAAGAATTCTATTCCAGGGATTTTCTTTGGGAATCTCTCTGATGGTTAATAATATATATATATATATATTGCGATATCTACATAT